>OU426990.1:16161979-16335748 GCA_911387755.1 Chrysotoxum bicinctum
CCTAGAAGTACTTGGCGAATAACAGTCGAGCAGGAACCAGCACAACTGGAGAAGAGTTGCGCACACGATGGCGCATAGGAGTAGTGGAGCTTCTATGTCCCGAAAGGAAATCATTGAGGACGTAATAAATCCGAGGACCTAAGTAATTGAGTAAGTAAGTATTATAAGAATTAATATAGAATCCACGAATCCCTTTTAATTTTTGATCAAATTGATTAAAGAGATCAGTCGAAATACGTATTTTCCTTTAGGCATCTCTGACAAACCAGTACGAGGTCATGACAAAAAACCAAACTAGCCTTCCTTCCATCCATAATAATCTTATTAAATTAGCAAAATGTCCTTCTATCTTGTCAGCAGGTAGGTATACAAATCTTAAGGAAATTAAATTTATCATCTTTCACTTACATAGATGCATAAACCTACAACACATCATCATCATCCTCTCAACGAAATTTGCCTCTTAAATCAATTAGCAAAACCTAACCAGCATCACTTGACGTTTACACTTGTTTGCCTTGATTTTCTTCAGCATTGAGGTAACCATCAGGTGCTGGTGCGGTTCTCATTTTGATGTATGACGATGCGATGCAGAAACTTTCAAGAAAACCAAATTCAATTCAACATAAATATCCTTGAGCGTGACACGATGACATACACCAAAGCAAAAGCCCCATATGAACAATCTCTCCTCTTGAAGGTTTCCTCTCTGTTGAATGTAGAAGTGCGAGACAAAAGCCATATCGTCCTTCATGTGCAACACATTCCCAAAACTCGCTCTCAGAAAACGTATGACTTCTGAAGACCTCTTGGCAGGCGTGATAACAAGATTTCCTTTTGCTCTGCAAAGTCTACAAATCTCGGAAAACTTAGAGCATGGAGTGGGTGGGGCGTCCTTCACCATATCTACGACTGACGATGACTAAGGTGTAGTGGCAGCAGCAGCAGCGAATAGGTTATAGGATATGAAGGTTCTGTGCCGATTTTCTATGTCCGACATAATTGAATGTAACTCGAATTAGATTGTTTCCTGTAAAACAGTAAACACTTTGCATTAACATCGTCTAGCTTAACACTGCCTGCTGGTGTGTGTGTGTATGTGAGGCATTTAATTAGGCCTGTTGTTTCTCTCGCATTAATAATAAGAGCGTGTGTATCTATCTGACAGGAGTTGAAAATGGGTTTTTGGCCGGCCATTGTAGGTACCTGGCCTACGATAAATTCCCCAAAATGGCAACAACCATAAACCGGTTTGACAAGCAATTCCATTGTTCTTGATTATTCATTTACAAATTGCTTTTGTGTTGCTGTTTGTCGTTGTTATGAATGTAGTAGTTGTTGTCTTGTGACTTGTCAAAGGTTGGCATTCGGCAACTATCTTGCCTTTTTTTTTGTTGAAGCAAGGTGAGAAGATGTCATTTAGAACTATAATTTTCTATGAAAACCTGTTTGTTTGAGAATGCAAACTTATAGCCTTTTGACAGATAAGCTGTCATGGATGAAATTGCCTCAGAGTGTGTTGTTGCTTCTTCTTCTCATAATCTAAATGTTGATGCCGATTGGATTGGATACCATCATCATATGACTTTGAAAGTTAAAACAATCAATTTTGTTGCGTTCGTATAATCATCTGTCAAGTTGTCTGCAAATGTAAGGCTATGTATTTGAACAAATGTCACTTTAGTAGTTTCTAATCTGTCAAGTGTGTTTGCATTTGTAATATTGTAGAGTGTTTTTGATATTTGGAAAGACTAACAAACGTATATAAAGAGTAATTTAATCTGAACTGTCACTGTAGAGCTCCATATACATACGTGGAAGGTTAAAGGTTTAAGGGTGATTTCCAGGATTGCAGGAACAAGTTATTGAGTTAAAACGAATACATGGAAAGGTTTGTCAAGTGATTCGAATAGAAATGTTGTCATTCTCATCATTCACTTAGAAAACAATTAGGTAGAATTCTGGAATGTGTTAGAAGGGAAAGTTGCTTTTTGTTTTTCTTCTATTTTAAGGTTTGTCATCTAAAGAGCTTAGTTTAAATAATTCTAGGTTTGTTTGATGACCGTATTGAAAAGCTTTACCAGCAAGGTAATATCTATCGTTGATGATGGAACTTAGGTTGGAAAAGTAAACAAAACTTTCAAGCCAAAAGGGAACACGTAAGCTGAGTTCTAAATATTCCGAATTCAAATTGAAGTGCTTGAGGGTTCACACAACTGCAATCAAGTTTGAGCAAGCATTCTGACCCACGCGATGCCTTGAAATTTAAACTGAAAGTCTTCCTTGTGTCCCAAATCTTAGATGGTTTTTAAGACTCTTTTATCTGTAGTTTTATTGTACGAGCACTTCCATTAAAATGGTTAAACGCAAAGTTAAGCGATGCTCATTGGTTTTGAAAAAATCGGAGCTAGGGGAAGCATTCAACATTCGTGTTGTGCGACTAAAGAAAGAATCTCTATTCTTAACAGAACGCTCAACTCAACTGTAATACTCGTGCTTCTGGGAATTTAATTTTATATAAAAATAAGTCAAAATGAATTTTTTTTACTTCAATGTTTTGTCAGTTCTGACGCAAAACATGAAATTATGACTAAAAATCAAAATTAGCGATGATAGACCTCTTAAAATTGATATTAAGGGCTCAAACTTTTACGAAAATTTTTTTTTGTCATTCTGAATGATATTCTTGATATATCTTTCAAAAAAAAAAATAGTCAATTTTTTTGGCCCAGTCTAATGTACACCCTTCTAATGTCCCACGTATAAATTCCCGAATAATTATCTGTTGACTTTTTGGGTCTTATTGTTCTTTGAAGGTTATCATTATCCGTGACTTCCAGCATTTCTTTTATAACAGTATTTTCTTAGGTGGTAGGAAAATTAACTCGAAGATAGAACCTCCGAAGGGTATGGTTCCTGTTTAGCTTGAGGACATTATTCTTACTGCTTTCAGCTCTAGGTATATCAGAATATCTTCTCTTAGCTTTATACCTTCTAGACTATGACATAGTTGGTTCACACTCAAAAATATTTTAATAGCGATGCTAAATGTTTTTATGTTATAGCAAACATACAAGCAACATCCGTTAAATTTTTCAAAGTATTCTATCTATCTCATGGATAGCTTTGATTATAAGTTTACATGATATTTTAAAATGTCTCATTAACTTGTGTGCTCAAGGTTATAATCTCGCTAACAATCGGAGACATTACATTAAAGTACATTAAAGCTATACCTCATGCTAATACTGCCAAATACCATGGAATGACTTTGGATGCAAAGCTAAAACGGAAAGGGCACATCAAAAAAATATATTGGTTACTACGACAGAACTCTGGCTTATCTATCCAGAAAAAAATAAAATGCACGAGTGGGTCGCACGAACTTGCTCCTATGTAATAGACTAGGAATTTTAAAAACGGATGTTATTAAAGAAAACTGTTCATAAGGATAAAATGAATTTTTTAAATTCTTTTAGTAATAAGAGATAAAAACAGAATGCTATGCAAATATGAATTTATGCAAGAACATAAATTATAAGTCGTTGTTCCTTAAAAAAATAAGCTTTTATGTATCTACAAAATTTTTAAAATATTTTTAAGAAAAAAATTCGGTACGCCAACCTTAGGTTTTTATTATTGTACGAATAAGAGTTAATCCAAAAAAAATACTAAGCCGTTCTTGAGATATCGAATTTTTCAAAAAGAAAAAAAATGACTTTTTTTTTTAATTGAAAAAATATTTTTTTTAAGTTTCGAAATGCAATATTTTTTAAACTTTTTAGGAGCTTCTTTATAAAAAATTTCATTAAAATCCGTTATGCCGATAATGAGAAATTCAAAATTCGAAAAAATCGTTCTATGGTAGGGTAGGTACAGTCAGTAATATCTAGATTTCAAATTTTTTTTTTATTAAATTATAGATCGTAAAAATTAATAAAAAGAAAAAAATTTTTATCAAAATTCTCGGAACCGTTTTCGAGAAAAATACGATTTTCGAAAACCATTTTTTAAAATTTGTATGGAAGGTACCGTTAGTTTTAGATAAAACAATTTTTTTTTTCTTAAATCTTGTAGGTTATGTTAAGAAACTTTTATTTGTCAAGTTTGAAAAAAATCGATCTTGGGGTTTTCGAAATATTGAGTTTCCAAAAAAAAATTTTGAATTTTTTTTTTAAATCCAAAAAATAAAAAATTGAAAATTTGAATATGGAATAATATTCAAACTTTGTCATAAAAAACTGATTGAAATTGGCTGTACCATTTTTGAGAAAATCAAAAACAAAAAAAATTGATCCAGGGGGGCTACCAAAAATAACAATTTTTTGGAAATTTTTTTTTTAACCATTAACTAGTTTTAACCAAATGAAATTTTTCAAATTTTTTTTTAAAAATTCTGTGGGACAGTTTTTGAGAAAAAAAAAAATATTTATAAAACTTCGGATAAAAATCGTATGGCAGGTACCGTTATTTTTGGTCTTAAAAAAAACAAAGAAAAAAACGTGTGGGGGAAAAAATTTAAACCCATATCTACCAAGTTTGAAGAAAATCGGCCGAGCCGTTTAGGCTATAGTCGAAACGACAGACAGACAGACAGAATTGCGAGACCCACTTTTTTGGTCTTCGCTATCATCGTAATGTCAACTTTGATCAAAATGTCGAGTTCGATTTTTTTTACGAATGCATAACTTGCCTTATAGTACCTATAAGTCGCAAGTAAAAATGTACTCAGGTGATGAAACCCCTTTTGGACGTATGGTATCTAGCTATGGGGCTGTACAAAGAAAACAAAAGCTGAACCTATCCAAAATTCTCAAAACAAGGTCCTTGGTACATAAGAAATAGCGATCTACATCGTGACCTTAAAATGGAAATGGTCACAGAAATTGTTAAAAATAAGCTGTATCACACAGTCAGTGACTGAGAATTCAGACCGGCTCCGATATGGAAACCGCGTAAAATGTAAGAGACAATGTTCGGAGACTTAGAAGAACCAAGACTCAAAATGATCTTGTAATGAAGCATTACAATTCTGTGATTTGCCGGATTCGTCCGTGATTTGCCAGATTCGTCTGTGATTTGCTGGATTCGCCCGTGATTTGCCGGACTCGTTCGTGATTTGCCAAATTCGTCTGTGATTTGCCGGATTCGTCCGTGATTTGCCGGATTCGTCTGTGATTTGCCAGATTCGTCTGTGATTGCCAGATTTGTCTGTTATTTTCCGGATTTGTCGGTGATTTGCCAGATTCGTCTGTAAATTTGCCAGATTCGTCTGTGATTTGCCGGATTCGTCCGTGATTTGCCAGATTCGTCTGTTATTTGCCGGATTCGTCCGTGATTTGCCGGATTCGTCCCTGATTTACTGGATTCGTCTGTGATTTGACGGATTCGTCCGTGATTTGCCGGATTCGTCCGTGATTTTCCAGATTCGTCTGTTATTTTCCGGATTCGTCCGTGATTTGCCAGATTCGTCTGGGATTTGCCGGATTCGCCCGTGATTTGCCGGACTCGTTCGTGATTTGCCAAATTCGTCTGTGATTTGCCGGATTCGTCCGTGATTTGCCGGATTCTCCCGTGATTTGCCAGATTCGTCTGTGATTTGCCGGATTCGTCGGTGATTTGCCAGATTCGTCTGTGATTTGCCGGTTTCGTCCGTGATTTGCCAAATTCGTCTGTGATTTGCCGGATTTGTCAGTGATTTGCCGAATTCGTCCGTGATTTACCAGATTCGTCTGTGATTTGAGGGATTCATCCGTGATTTGCCGGATTCGTCTGTGATTTGCCAGATTCGTCCAGATTGCCAGATTCGTCTGCAATTAACATATTCATCCGAAGACTGCCAGCATCAAGTGTGAAGTACTATCTCTACTTGTTCATCTATTTCTATACTGTACTCGACCCGCTTACAGTAACAAGACGAATACATAAGGAATATCTAGGGTGAAAACACATAGAAGAACGAACCGAGGATACCAACGAAGAAGATATAATAATTATTGAAATTGTATATAAAATAATAAATGTAAATTAAGTTAAGATTTGCTTTCGATATTTTATAAATAAAGGAATACTGACGTTAAAATCTGAAGTTAGTACTACTTTAGATAGAACCCCGGTAGATCGGCTAGCAAAACCTCAGCATTTGACAAAAGTACATCACAATCTTAAAGCTATGGTAAGGTATTAAAATTTTAAACTTTCCCCTATGGGATTATAAATTAAGAAAGAACAATTATTTGTCGATCTTTCATATATTGGTTCTGATCCCGGTGGTTTTTATGGGGTTCATGGGGTAAGACTCCCACACTGCTTGGTACCGAATATTACCAAGTGTCTTTTGAAGATTTTAACCGACAGAAAAAAAATTATCATATTTGCTTGGGATGGTTGGAGTTGTTTAGTCATTTAAAAATTTATTTAATGCCTATTTATATTTTTCTCAAAAGAACATTCATTTTAAAAATTCTAAGTCTCTGAAGCGGGCACAATAGATCTACAGGTCGCAGTGCAATTAATCCCCAATACAATTCAAGTCTCTGAAGCATAAGAGCAAGTTCGAGCGATCCAGTCCTGCAAATCAGTTGCAGAAAATAGGTAGATATTACTTATTGGAAAAAAAAAAAATCCGTAAGGCCTGTGCTGCCAATATTTTATGGACAGAGTAGCCCTATGAAGAGTGGTCGCACAGACGTATGGACAGAAGGATGCACAGACCAACAGATTGTATGACAAAAACTAGTTCCTTTATTGGAATTCTCAATCATCCAAGTATAAAGTTTGGCTTAAGCCTATACTTAGATCAAACAAAAAGACATCATTAGGAAACATGTGACAATATCGCAAGAGCTTAAAGGTACCGCAAATGGTTGTATACTAAACTTAAAAGCTTTTCTGATATTTTCCATTAACTTGTTCATATTTTATCACATTTTATGTTGTTATTGTTCCAACATCCCATCATGTGGTCTTGAATTCACCGCAAAAAAAAAAACATAATTACTCTCGTCACTCTGTGAAATCCACTGACAATCGAAGAATAAATAAGTTCAACTTTTCTCCGAACATTTCATCGGAAACTTTAAATATAAAAAGATAAGACGTAAACCCAATAAAAAACTGCCTCCCCAGGAAATCCATTAAAATGTCCCTTTTCTACCGTTTTCACACATGGCAGTCAGCATGTGTGTGGTGTCTCGTCTTCGTCATGCTCATAATATAGGTTTCATGCATCCGCATGAAAAATTTCCTACAAACTTTTCCCATTATCACATTTGTAACACACCTATAATCCTAAAAAAGAGGCGTCTTCGTCGTCGTTTCATCTTATAGAATAGAGCCACTTTTCCGTACATCAAAGACGCCCTACTCTCCTCACAAATCGTTCCATAAAAACAAAAAAAAAGCAGCTTGCAACCTTCAAAGGAATACCATTGATCTTCAATGAATATAAAGTTTTCGAAAAAAGTTTTTGAGGTATGGGGATGTTTCAATGGAGTAAAATATCAGCTGGTGCACGGGAAGAAGGACGTAGCGTGTATAAGTTACGCGCTAAGTTTTTGGTTCTTCATCTTTCGTGGTCACATACGAGTATTTCGGGGAAGAATGTTTTCTCTGTTCGTAGGGTTTGGTATTGTTTTCTTTCTCGAGAAATATATGTATATAATCTTTAAATTCAAAATTTGTGAGTTTAATCCAAGGAAATTCTTGAGATTTTTGCTTTGATTGTTACGAAAGAGGAAAACTTCTTCCTTGAACCACCTGTATGTCCTTAAAATGAAAAATATGTTTCCGAGAAACTTCTTGGAAACCTTGTTAATGTCAGTTCTCTTTCATCGAATATGTGTGGTTCATTTGATGACAGTTTGTGAGTTGCATGCTGCTTCTTCTTTTCAGTTCTCAAGAATGCAATACTGAGCGTTGTTGAAAATTTCTTTTCCGAAGAAAAAGAAAAAGGACCAAAGAGTGGAAATGACATTTGAAATATTACAAGAATGACAATTCATATGTGGGTAAGATATCCTTGATATTTTAAGAGTTTCTCCATTTTTTTGTCTGATTTTTCAATAAAATAAAACCTCCCTGGTTTGAAGGAATCCTATGGATGTTTTGATGGCGAAGGAAAACCGACACGGAAAGGGGCAAACAACAGTTTAAATCCTTCTTGGAATTCCTTGCTTCGGCATCAGGGAGATATGTAGCAAAATCAAACTCTAGTATCTCCGTTTCTTCCCTTTTTCTTGGTCTTTTCACAGAGTGCATCACTGGAGGGCATAAATGATATCCTGGCCTCGATGGAGTAAATCATTGGATTGGTCGGTCGGTTGTCTGGCCTTGAAGCGTTTCAAATGGAAAAAGTTTGTTTTTGTAGTCTTCAACTATTTTGTTTTTTTGTTATCTTTTTTTCTGAGAAGGAAAAACTGTGGAGATATGTATTTTGCTTTCAAATTTTGACTACTTTTGTGGAGGAAATGTACATAAAAAAAAAGTTTTGTGGTGGTAACTATGTATACGTATAAGTCTTGACTATAGTCCACGAAAGTAGATTATTGTTTCTTCTTTTCTTTTTCCTGAGAGCATCTTTAAGGATTACAACTATCATAATGTTATTTCTTTTGGGAATCTTACAGATTTCGTCAGACAATCGCGTAATCGGTTGGGAATGGAACAGCTGAGAGTTATTTTTATAAGGACATAAGGCGGTGAAAGCTGGGCAATGAAAGAATTTTTCAATAATTCTATTTCTCTGAAGTTGTGATGAAAGGAAAAATATAAAGCGTGAGATAGTTGGATAAAGTTACGAGTATGCTTTTGAATTTGAAAGGAAAGTTACTGAATTAGTTTGATCATTCAATTATCACAAGACTGCTTTTAACTGTAGAGTTTAGAATTTTTCTCAAAAATATTGACCTGTGAAACTTTGATGAAAGAGTTGAGTTGAGATATATTTCAAGAGGTAGTCTGAAGAATTTGAAAACACATTATATCACATAAAATTCAGTTTTTTGCCCCAATACTTCTCTACAAATGTAAGGAGAAAGGCAGTTATGCAACTTTCAATGTTTTTATGCTAACAAGATACTGTTGCGAACAGAGCTTTATACTCCTACAGCGCCATCTGTTGGAAAATTGCATATCCACTTTATGGAAGAAACAAAAAGCTCTTTTCCAATGTCAAATGTATTTCCCCTTATTCCAACCATCTAGAACATTCCAAGACGAGAACCTTCGCGAATTTTCGAGAATAACTAACTTGATCGCGTTGATCACGAGACAGTTGATTTTTGATTACGGAAGTGTGCAAAACTCTGCTTATTGGATTGTGGAAAGTGTAAGACAAGTGTGATTTTAGTTTGAATAAAGTATTTGAGTTGATTATAAATTCAGATTTATTGTTGTGATTTGGAAAGTAAAAATAAAGAAGGAATAGGTACTAGAAAGAGTAATAAGTTTTATTTAACGAATCTAGTAAAAATATTACAATACTATTAACGAATTGCACTTTAAAGTTTAAACTATGCGAATGTTCGCGCTTATAATTGGGTGCACGCGAATACACAGGTTGCACTTTATGTTTTAGGGCCAAACCAAATAAAATGGTTGCTATTTTTGGCAGTTCTAGAAAGTGGTTGATAATAACTTATTATGGTGATTTTACACCATTATTAAAAAAAAATTATTTTTCAATTGTAAATACTAAGACGAAAGTACGTTACTATTTTGGTGTTAAGCATGTTCAAAGCCCCATGATATCCTGATTTGACACCCCTTCTTATGGGGGTGGGGAGAAGGTTTATAGAAGAAAAAGGTATGACATCGTAGCTTAAAGACAGCATAGGATGTGGAATTGCTGAAATTAAAACAGAAGTTATGCAGAATATCTTTGCCCAGGGCCATAGACGTCTACTTGACCGACATTATGTTCTTAAAAAACCCTGAATCGATTAATAAAATATAAATAATAAAATTATATTCCATTTAAAAGTTATTAAACAAAAACTTGAATTGAAAATATAAAAGTACATAGTACTTCAGGATTCATAGTTCAGGATTCCGATTCGTTTTTAAATTTTTAAAAACTTCGAGACCTGCCACCATTTTATCTTAATTGATTTTAAATGTAAACGTGGGTTAAATCCTTTTCATTTTTCTGTCTATAAAAATATTTTGAATACTGAATTTTGGAAATTTTTAAATTTGGTGGATTGTTTTTGAAACTTGAACTTTGATTATACACTCGATAGGTTTTTTTTTTCAATTTTTTTTTAACACCAAAATATGGGTACTTACAAAATAACTGTTTTAAATTAAGGTAAGTGTTTATTTTTTCAAAAACTGTGATACAAATTCTTATACAAAAAATCAAACAAATTACTTTAATACACAGGGTGGACCAAAAGTCTATTTCCTATGTAAGAAATTAATAATTCTTATATTTATACATAGATATTTTTAAGTTATTTTTTTCGTCTTAGACATAAAGCTTTTTAAATATTTTTTTTAAAAATAGTAAATTAATAATTTGCGCTCAAGGTGTCCACCGTAAATTTTATGTAGTTAAAAATATTCCAACAGCACCCACTATTCGTGCTGTGGTGGTGAAATTTGATCAATATGGGAACGTTGGAGATGTGATGCATAGAAAGTGTTACAACCGATCCTGAAACATCGACACAACGATGTTCAACACAGTTAGCCATACCGCGTAGCACGTTTCAATGAATTTTGAGGAAAGATCTGTATCTATTCATCCAGTTAGTTCAACAGTTCAATCCTGTTGACCCACAAAAACGTCTGGAGAACTGCATATATACGTAGGGAAGCGACTTCTGGGCCACCCCGTATTTTCCTTTTTGTCAAATTAAGTATGTGTAGTTGTTTTTCTAAATATTTCACATTTATTTGCTATTTTTACTACTGATTCTTCCGCCTAAAGGACCATTAAAACAATTGAGTTTCACATCCAAAGCTTTCTAGAAACTGTCAAACATACTGCTCTCCCTCTTTTTGTTTTTGTTCATTCAAATCATTCACTTGGTTCTGGGAACAGATAGCCGAGAGCCAACACACAAGGACGACGAGAACGACCACCAAAAGTGTGGTGGCAAATTTAATTCCGGGACGGAAGCGATTAATCGCTCACCACTTTATTCGGTGAGTAATTCCTTTTTCATTCGATTTCATTCTGCGTTTTTCCCTTCAGATATTTCCAGCCCCACGAGATTCTGAATATTATTATTATTATTGTATCTCTCCCTTTTTATGTGTGTAGTTTTTGTATTCGTCCATAAATAATACCACAATTGAGTGAAATATTATACACACCGTCGACAATGTTTACAGAAAAAACGCTATAAAATACAATTTAATTTATTTTTTAAACAAAAAATTCGAACCCTTTGATTGAGGGGTGGCACCGGACCGGGCGCATATTGCCATTCTTTATGGTCAGTTTCGGTGAAAGATAGACGAGAAGGATAATGATTGTCCTGGTTTTTGTATAATTTTTTTGTGTACTGGCCATTATTTAGCCATTTTATGTTGTTACATTTATGTTGTTATTTAAACAACAAAGCAAAAAATAAAGAACAAAAAATTGGTAACATAATCAAGTGAAGCCCGCCAGGGCTCGGGGATAACAATGGATAGACTGGAGCCTGAACAAGCACGGGAAAATATTGTTAAAGCTCTTTGTAAGCCCGCTAGGATTCATGTCCTTGTTTTTTTTTGTATATGATCCCCTCTCATTCGCTCTCTTTCTTTGTTATGTTGAATACTTATTAAATTGCATTCAGTTGTATCGCGCTCGAGGATTCAACTCACCCACATGACCAAAAACCCCACTGTTTAGGTAGGAAGGCAAATTACTTATTTTACAAGATTTATGGGTTGTTATTAATATTTGGGTATTCTGTTTGTTTTACTATAGGTAGTTTGTTTTTATGAATAATTCAAGAATGATGGATGTTGTTTCCCGCAGGGCTGGTCAACAGTTGGTTGGTTGTTTTTTATTTTTATATTTTCTAATATGATTGAACGTACCTAAAAGTTGAGGTGGGGCAAAAGCCCTCGCCTTATCGGAAGATGCTGTCATTTTTGCAAATGGCTTCTAGATGACAACAGTTCTGATGATGGTCATGTAACCAATATCTAACAATTTCTTTTATTTACATTTAATTTGAATGAGTTACGAAAGGGCCATGTGTCTTCTTGGTTTCTTTTTTACCCTGTTGTCGTGTTATCGAAAAAAGTAATAAATCTGTAGACTGTTCCCATTTAATTTTGTTATACTCTCGAAACTGGAATATTTTCCACTTTCGTACTAACTTGATTGGAAAAGGAAACTCAACCAACAATCTTCTTTAGGTGACCTCGGCCTGCGGTCTCCAGTTTAAGGTTCTCTTCTATTTGCGTGCACCAGAGTCGTGGTCTACCTCTGCATTGTCCCTCAAGTATGGATTTACGAAATTGAATTAACCTCAGTCGTTGGTATACAAACGAGATAATTATTGTCTCATAAAGGAACAGTGATTCTCAAAAACTATTCTTCGTTCGATCTTAGCGCTGGTATCTTTGATTGAGTTGATAGCAGACCCTTGGTAGATAAATTCTCTTTTTTCATCAAAATTATGAAGCTGTTTTATAGCTTCTGTACAGGATAGGTCATTGATTGATCTTTAGTTGGTTGAAGAAATGGGTCCCCAACTGTCGTGGGGCATCTAACCGATATGGATGTAGAAGATCGATGAGGATATTGGCTAATGGGATGTATTTAAAATGAGAAGTGGGCCACGTATTAATGCGTACCGCTATCACTGGCCTACTATCCTTTGATGTGAGGACGATAAACCGACATCAATGCCATCCTAGGCCATCGTACTAAGCCATAAGCCATCCGAAAACATCAACCCCATAATAAAAGGCCATCGGGATAGCCCATCGTGTAGACTTCGGTATTGGTTGTCTTTTCTTGACGATCACAGTGTGTACTTGTTATTTCCCCTACTTGACAGTTAAACCCATTTTCTTCGCTTTCGCTTCAATACTTACAAAAATGCCATGGGCATCTAGGACCGTTCTTAAGATTATGTAAATACCAGTGACGTATACAAGTAGCAGGTATATTTTTTAGAGGCGCAAAACGTTGTATTGGCAACACTGTTTTCTGTGAGAGCGAATTTGAAAGTTCTCGGTTCTTTTGAGGTTAGTTCAGTTTACAATTCATTTGCGTTGAAAAAATCAATGAGGACCCCTCATCTATTAGTTTATGGTAGACAAAATGTGACCTCACCTCAAATCCCGCTGCACTTTATGTGGAAGAAGTCAAAACCTTCAATTTTTTTATCATTCACTACGTTCAAGAGTTTATTTTGAGACCCTTACAATGTTAAATACAAAAATAGCACAAGCGATGGGCAAATTAGTGGGGTGGGGGTGTGTTGATGAACAATCGTCTTGAATGTTTTTGCAAATTGAAATGGCAAGCGAAAACCGTCCCGGGTAAATTATTCCACATTCGTGTTGTGCGACTAAAAAAACGAATCTCTGTATCTAACAATACTTCCAAAATTAGGCTCGAGTGTGAACTGAAGGTCATTCCTAGCTAAACGAGTACCACGGGTGAACTGATTGAGGGAAATACTTTAACGGGCTATAAGGAGTGAACATTGCTAAGCGATAAAACAAGGAAAGGTTCGAAACATTCCGACTGTCTTCATGGAATGATTCCATGATAGCTCTGTTTCCCTTCAGTCTTAACGCTCTGTTCTCGATTTTATCCAATAAATGAAATTTAGACTGAAACTGCCCAAAGATGTGAGTTCTACTCTAGTTTTGTATGCCTTTTTAGTTAAATAAGTCTGATTAAAAGTGTTGAAAAATTTCTTCCACCGAAATAGAAATCCTTAGCATTTAGTAGCATTTTTTGCGGTCTCGAGAATGTGGTAATTCCAGCGAAGATCGTGGTTGACACACCTACTGAGTACGGAGAGTTTTTTGGCTTCTTCAATGCAAGTGCCATTCAATGACAATATCATAAGGGGTGCATTTTGCTTTAACGACAAAAGCCAGCATTGAGCTTTCAAAGCATTTAACTTCACAAGATTTCTTATACCCTATTTAAAAATACTGTAAAGATCGGAGTTTAATGCTTATTATACGATATCGTTGCAATTCCACTTCCAAAGGAGATGGACGATAATTTGATAATGAATATGAAAAGCTGACGGTAGAGTCGTGGGCAAAACAATTAAGTGGATTAGAAGTTTAAGACAAGAGATCATTTAATAAAATTAGGAGAAACTCGGAGAAAAAACAGAGCCTTGAGGAACAGAATTTATTTTGCGAAGATCATACTTGAATTTGTCCAATACAATATGTATTGAATGATCCAGAAGGTTATTTCTAATCTTAAGAATAAGGGTTTCATTGATATCAAGCGTACGCATTTCGATAATCTCTATCAAATGGCTTGGAAATATCAAGAGCAATAATCTTACTTTCTCCGAAATCATGTAAAGATCTATTCCACTCTTCGTTAAGATTCGTTAGCAGGAGTGCTGAGGAGTGGAGGAGTTAGGAGGAGTGCTGATGTGGTAAATGACTTGTCCGGGGCTCCAACGAGCTCGTCCAACTGAGAACCGCCTTCAGATGGACCGGGGTCATTGCTACTGATGCGCAATTCTAATGCGGTCTTGGAGTGTGTGGAGAGGTGCTGATGTGGTTGATCTGGGTAAGTCTCTTCGGAGCATTGTCTGCTGGACATGGGCGTAGTGGAACGGATGGCTGCTAATGCAATTCTATTGCACTCCGGGCTCCTACCAACCTGCTCGTGGTGCCTTGTGGATAGGTTACAAAAGTAACTGAACTAACTAGATAGCATGGGATTATCTTACCCAGTTTGCCGTAAGGTGAACAAAGATTAGGAGTATCTTTCCTAGTTTGCCGTAAGGTCAACAGAGATTAGGAGTATCTTTCTAAGTTTTCCGTAAGGTGAACAAAGGATAGGAGTATCTTTCCTAGTTTGCCGTAAGTTGAACAAAAGATTAGGAGTATCTTTCCTAGTTCTTCAGTAAGAGGAGAGGGAAGAAAGGGTCACTTTTTTAGGAACAGGCTGGACAATTGCTGTTTGCCATCTTCTACGGAAGATTCCAAAACAGTAGAAGCAGTGGAGAAGCTTATGCAATGGTTTTGCCAGCGATGAGAAACACCTCTTCAGAACAATAGGGGTACACCATCAGGACCAGCGGATTTGCTACTATCGGAATCTCGAAGGGATCTTGCAACTGTACTAGCGGGGAAATATACCTGTCCCATTGAATGATCTACGTTCTCAGGTAGCAACAAAATAAGCTGCAAGTACATTTGCCTTATCTGAAGATAATAATGGATGACCTATTATGTTTTACCATTATTTGTCGTAATCGGAAACTTCATTTAAAGGCTACTTGTTCGTAAAGGGTATGTTCGCCTGATTGTTAAGGGAATTTTCTACTTCGCCAACATCTTAACAGATTGGGAACACAAAAGTTATTATCTTGCCATATTCGTTTCGCTACCTGGGAACCCAGGAAATATGCAATAAAATGTAGTATAGCTCCTTATCAACAAGAAACAAAAATTAACACTTTTCCAATTAAAACTCCGCTAAATGTCGTAACTATTCTTTTGGTAAAAATGTACTTTGGATTTTTCATTGTGGGAAAACAAAAGCTTCGGCAATTTTTGTATTTTTATTTTTAATTTGTCCTAAAAGAAACTTCCAAAGGAAACCATCAAAATAGAATTGAATTTTATTGAACTTTCAAAAACACATCAAAATAAAAACCAAAAAGGATTTTAAAAGAGTATTCCACATAAAAACGAAGATAACCGAAGATAAAACTTTCCACTTGACAAGCTAAACTCGTAGACACTTGTTTCATTTAAGCAAAATACACCGAGAAAAATAATAAAAAAAAAAACAAACAACGAATCAAGTAGGAAAACTTCTTCGGACCAAAGAAACTTTTCCATCGGATTAATACTTCTTCTTCTATTTACGATTTGGTATTTTATCTTATTTTTATTCTTATTCTATGAAAACTGTTTCGAGGGATTCTTGCATTCGATCAAAACAAGGACGACGACACGCCAGCCGGGCGAAGAAGACTTCCCTAACCGGATATCCGCAGTTGGTGGCCATGGATTTAAAAGTGTATCCAACAGATAGATATTTTGTTTTGCTTTGTAAATCTTTTTCTTTAGATGTAAAAGTTTGTGCGTGTCGCACCCGCTCACCCCGTGCCGCCTTGTAGTGTTATTCAATTAATAGTTTGAGCTTAATTTAAATTAGTTGGACATAGTTACGACAGGGATGAAGGCCGACAACGATGAATGGGGTTTCAAGTTAGTGTTAAAGTGAACGAAGGAAAAAAACAAAACGAATCAAATGCAGCAATATCGAAGGATTAAAATGTTTTCGAGATTCTTATTTTTTTTCTCTTATTTTACGAAAAAATCAATTTCGAGTTTACAAAGTTTTGCAAGTTTTCCTTGAAAGATGCACACGGATAGACGTTGAAATTAATAAATGTTAAGTTCCAGTTTTTGTCTTTCTTTCTTTTGGCTTGACTTTCAATCAATAAACGGATCGAGGGGGTTTTTTAATTAATATTTTAGTTCTCGTGGTAAAAGATTGAATTTTGTGTCATAAAGTTCGCAAGAACAGACAAAATGGCTGTCTAACATGAAGTCAACATTTAATTATATTTTCTACCAACGAAAAAAAAACAAATATCTGGAGTTTATAAGCCCCTAAAGCCTTGAAGAAAGAGTAAACCGATGATGAAATTTTTCTTATTCACAAATATCAAACTAAGTAACGCAGAAGGACAACAATACTGTATACTTGTCTGTAAGCTCTTTTATAACCTTTTATGGCAGAAAGAAGACCTCCCAATGACGCCCAAAACATTAACATTCCGCACACGCGAAATCAACGATGCCATTCATCCATCAAAATCCTCTGCTCATATGGATGACTCATAAAATCGTCTAAACAACTTTAAGGCATCGTAAAAGGTATTTTTTTCTTCTGAAATATTTACAAAATAACAAATATAAAAGTGGCTATAAACCAAAAAAAAAATATACAAAAACAACAACAACAAAAAAGCTACGCCAAAAAACCATTCAAATGGATGAAACAACCACAAGCGTTTTTCATTTATTATCCTTTGAAAGCAGTAAATATTTTCCACTTTTCTACTAATGGTTGACTCTGTGTATTGGCGGCCTTTTAAAATTTTATCCCTGTCTCTGGAGAAGTCGAGAACAGGACCATATTCCATTTCGAGCTTTGTGACATTGAAATACAAAAAGGCATATTAATTCGATAAAATCGTAAAAATAAATAAAATTTATGACGGAAAATCTTAAAGATTATGGTTTACAAAAAAAAAAAAAAAACAAATATTTATACCAAATGCTTCAATGTGAAAGAAAAACCACAAGCCGCTAAGAATCATCCCAGATTTGATCTACCATAAGTTAGGGATACTTTTTTGGGAGCAGTTTTTAGGTTGAATCAGTCAGGTCTTCCAAATACTTTTGTTCTGTTTGAAACAAAAAAGGTTAAGCTAAGACCTATTTATCGTTTTAGACCCTGAGAAGAAACATGGTACTATTGGGATTGGTTACCGGTTTCCAAGGAGAACGCAAGTGCGGTCAGGAGAATCTTTAACCATAGAAATCATTATTTTAAAACGACTAGGTGCAATGGCTATCAGAAGACTACGGTTTTACTGGCTTCAGATAAAAATTGATTGGGCCCAGCTTGCCTTTTAATTTCATAAATCGAGACTTTGATAATCGGAGTTCATCGGAGTTCCATCCATTGATGAAATGTTTATTTCGGTTGTATGGTTAGGCGTACAGATAAAGCAGAAAGCTGTGTTGTAGAAGCCTTCCATTCCTACGAAGGCACAAACTTATGTATATGGTTGATAGTTGTTAGTCACTATACACGGCCCAACTAAAACTGTCCATACATGCCTTATGGAAGAGTTTCTTTCAATTTAGTAGCTCCAGTAAATATTTTACCATACTGAAGTCAAAGATACCCTTCGTAAGATGAAAAAAAAAAAATCTACATAATCCGTCATGACCGATCTGCCACAATGCCAAGGGCAGACTGGATTGGATTGGTTGATCGTCATCAGGGCTGCTAAGGGAGTAATCCTACTCTCCTAGCATTCACTGTTTTTACGTACTCCCCTCAAATCTATCTAAAACTTTTTAATAAATTCTTTAACCATTTTGTCAGCAAAAAACAAGTAAAAAAAATTTAAATGGCATGGTTTTCATTAATTATGACTATGAGTCTGACTGAACTGAAACAAATGTGACTCCTGTAAGTTGTATTTTTACTTGCGATATATGTAGGTACTATAGGGCAAGTTCTGCATTTGAAAAAAAAAATCGAACTCGAGATTTTGATAAAAGTTGACATTACGATGATAGCGAAGACGAATAAAGTGGGTCCGACAATTCCGTCTGTCTGTCTGTATGTCTGTATGTCTGTACCTCGAACTACAGCCTAAACTACCGGAGGTATTTTCTTCAAACTCGGTAATTAAGGGTCTTCGGTGATTCCCTAGAGGAGAAATTGAAATTTTTTTTTAGCTCCAAAACTAAGGGTACCCCCCATACCCCCGTAATGCAAAATCTTATTTATCTCGAAAACGGCTCTAACGATTTTGATAAAAAAAATTAAGTGTGATATTATGAACATGGACTACATTTTGGTCAAAAAAAATTTTGGGGCAAAATGTTATTAGGGGTACCTGCCATAGACCCGTTTTTTTGATTTTCGACTTTCTCATTAACGGCTCTAAGGATTTTAACCCAAAATTTTTAGCAGGAGTCCCCTTAAGTTTAAAATAATATTGTATATAAAAATATTCGAAAAAATATTTATTGGGTTTTAAAAACAAAAAAAAAAATTTTAAATCAATATCTTCAAAACCTATGAAAGATTATTTTTTGATTGTTTCCTAAGTTATGAATTCAGAAACCTATGTAATGTATGTGCATTTGAAATGAAATACAAACTAAAAAAATGTAATTCCGGGACTGTGTAAACATTATTTTTTAAATATTGAAAACATTTTATGTGCATTTTAGTGGAATTTTATTTTTTGTATATGAATTTTAACAGAAATTCACAGAAATGCACAGAATATCATAGAGTTTCAAAGTAAAGGAACAAACCTATTTTTTTTTTAAAGTTAGATTTTGTAAGTCAAAGAACGTACCACTGAACTCCGCTACGTAACGTAAAGTTTGTTAGCCCTGAATTAACTCATTTTAATATATTTTCTTACGATGTGTGTGCACAGCTCGAGAACTTCATTCTCAACTTTGCTTATCATCCAGTCAAAATATAAAAACGTTTTGAAGTCCATCCAGCATGCCGAACATTACCAATACGTTAACGTTATGAAAACAAGCCAATTATACCGTGCTCTCTTAACATATTTGAGAATTTGAACGCCATTAATGGTGTACAAAAATATGATACTTCAGTTTGAAATTCGTTTTCGTATTTTTTACTGTTTTTGGTGAGGGGTGTAGAAATGTAGCTTCATTCCACTACACTTCTACACCTCACACGAAATATGTCAAAAAGCCGAAAGACGAAATAAATGAAAAAAAGAATCGTGTAATCCGGCATTTGATGCATTTTTTTTGCTATGGACAGTTTTCACACTGAATTTTATTCTCCAACGTTTTTTGACGTTTCCGTAATTTATCGCACTCCATCTGTCAGAGATTTATACTCGTAAATCGATTGACATCTTATCTATCTTGTAACAGAAATAAATTAATTTAATCCATTCTCATCGTTGTCATTATCCAGTTCATGGCTTGACAGATGGAGAAAGATCTATTTTTTGATGTAAATATAGAATAATTAATTTGAAAATTTTGCCATTCTGTGGTTTAACAGAAAAGAGATATATTAAATTTTGATGTATGGAAAATATTGCGTTTGCAAATTTTAACCGATTGCCCTGAAAATGCATTTTTCCGAGCAAAAAAAATATTGTAAGCAGTTAAACTTTGCTTAATACAAAACTAAAACAATATTCGGTTAAATAAATAAAAGGTCTTTCCTCGTTCACAGATCCACAACAACAGTGATCATATCTTTATTTTCTCAGTATATTCTTTCTTTCATTATATTTTCTTTCTGAACATTCATTTATTCATCTGTTTTTCTTTATTCTTTCTTCTGGAAGTGTTGGCGCAATATTTCAATTTTTTGAAATACATACCTATCAGCTATGAAAATCCATTTTTCCGAAGCGTAAATTAAAATGCAATTATCAATCACTAACGTGAAGAGGATTTGTTTAAAACATTGTATGAATCTGCAATGAAATTTGACATCAGTTGTTTCGTCTTCCGTTTTTTAACATACGAGTATTAGATGAGAGGTAAAGAAATTTAGTTTTAACTCGTATCAATGGAAAGTACTGAGATCGAGATTTCATTCCATTGACACCATAGGCGAACTCCTTGTGAGGTGCTTCAAAGTTTCCAATGCAAACACGATGTATCAAGTACGCAATATTCCCCATGTAAACGGGGTATTAGGCACAATCTTGCGTAAGGTAACGTGCTACACATAACGTTTTTGATTTGCTCTCCGGCTGCCGGCATATGTAGATGTTTACAAATCAAAAAATTAATAAAGTTGTATTGTTAATATCATATAATAAAACGGCAAACATGTTTTTTGTGGTACACTTTACGCGGCCCACAAAAACCGAAGGGGCATAAATTACATATTAAACGAAAGCATTTTTTTGCATAGAAATTGTTTAAAACAACAAATAAAAATTGTTGCTGAATAGAGCATACATTTACACTATATGGTACAGTAGTTACTGTCATACATTATATATATAATTATCTGTGGTTTAAGTTTGGTAAAAGTTAGAACCATTTTGACTTTTACTTTTGTTATTGTTTGGAAAAATACAGCACATTTTGTTCACTTTTCACTCTTTGAAGTTGAATGTAGTTAAGTCTTATAGTACTCGTATTAACTACATCTATCGGGCAATTTCCGCGTTAGGTTAGGCGCGCACATTCAATTTTAGTTGCACAACTGTTTCGTTGCTTATAGAAAACAGATAAACTATTTGGTTGAATGTCCGCGCAGGTGCATATGATTATAATGTTACACAAAATAGCGAACTCTTTTTGGGCAATCGTTTAGTTTGTGTCAAAACACAAACTTCTTAGTTGCTCGAACCAAGCAGTTGCGAAACTAAAAATTGAATGTGAGCGCCTAGCCTTAGTGTTTTCAAAAAGTGAAAAAGTGAAATTTAGAACCATTTCAACTTTTACGTTTTCTGTTTTTCGAGATGGAAGATAGAAATTTGAAATGAGTTGGAAAAAGAGAGCATATAGCTTTATTCTATGCGTTACTGTTTTCAAATCTTCCCTGAAAATAAAATACCCCCCTGGTTTGAATGCGTTAACAAACAAACAAAATATCAAATTCGAATTAGAGCTGAGTAAATCGTTCAACAATCGATTACGAAAATGATCCGATCATTTTAACCAACCGATCATTCGATCATTTTCATTTCATTGAAATGATTCAATACTGTTCCTATTCGATTTTAATTTCGATTTCGATGATAAGATGACTTATGGCCTTGATAATTCTCACAAAATACTCTATTATTATAAGCCTTAAATTGCCAAATAACATCGAATGATGGCTACTTTGTACATGGATTAAAAAGTGTCAAAAAAGTTTTCGGCTGATATTTTGTACAATATATACTTTGTACGTCATAACTGAATTCGTCCTCTATTCGTCAAGTCATAAACTGTCAAATTCTATCAAAGGATGGCTAAGATTTCGATGGATTAAAAAATGTCTATAAATATCCAAAAACAAGGTATTTTATTTGTTGCTCCGGAAAAGAGCAATTATAGGGCTTTCGGCTGACATTTTGTACGAAATACACTTTGTACGTCATATCTGAATTCGTCCTTTATTCGGCAAGCCATAAACTGTCAAATTCCATCAAAGGATGGCTACGATGTCGATGGATTAAGAAACGTCAAAAAATCCACATTAAACATACCGGATTCTGATACATCAAATAACATCAGTTCAACCCAACAATTATTTTTCCGGCCTTCAACATCAACAACCAATCTGCAACGTGTCAAAAATCTGCAATGTGTCAGAAATGTGTATATGTTTGAAAGTTTGTTTACCATTAACTGTTTTCCTTTGGACTCCAGGATTGAGTGCTTAGTAGGTACTTCTCATTGCTTTCAACAATTTAAAAAAAATCATGAATTCTCTGTTTCTTATTGAATGATAATGAATTAAATAAATAAATTGGCACTCGAATTTCGAGAGCTGGGTCGGCTAGTTAATATTAATATTTTTATTTTAATACAATATAATATTCTTAAGTTACCACATCTAAATCAACAGACAGCAACCCTATCGATATTTCTCACAAATTTGTGGCAAATCATAGTGCTCAATTGGGCAACCCTGAAAGAGCTTAAGCAAAGATAAAAGATTATTGATTAGGGTCAAAGTGAGAGGCAAATCTTGCACTGACTGTTTTTGTTGGACAAAGGATATTCACATGAAAGAGTCCAACGGCCAACAAATGAACGAATATTCTTCCATTTTGACATTCCGTCGGGAATAACTATAAAAAAAGCAAAAACAAGAATTATTTTCAGGTAAGTCGCGCGAAATATTTCATGCTTTGCAGTGTAGATGTTATGTAGAACGCGAATAGAGTTAGACAGTTAAAAGCGGTTCAAGAGATGACTCGTTTTTATCCAGTTCATCAGCCATTAACTTCCCCGAACCCATCTGATGATAACTATGTTCGTTGCAATGAACAACCTCAGCTCATAACGGCAACGATTTATTAGTTTCAACTTAATAGTGATTGAGGAAATTGCTACACAGCTGTCTTTGAAGATATCGAATATATTGAAAGATATCACTCGAATTGGTTTTATTTTATTCAGTGATTGATAATTTTTAAGGTAAAAAATATGTCCATTTTTTCTGTGATAAAAAAGTCTTATTTCAACCGAAGATTTTGAAACACTTTGTAAAAAGTCCCAAAATTTATAAATTTTATGGACTGAAAACTTTTATTCAGCAATCGGAAACGGTCCTGATATCTCTATTCGTTGAAGGTCTATGGTTTTTGCTACCAAACAAGCCAATAGGATCCACTGTGCCACATGACATGTGGAAGCAAACTTTTACTGAAAAAAAATTCAAATTAAAAGTTTCCCTATGAGTTTTTCTGAGTTCCAAAAAAAATATTAAGGCAAATAATTATTACAGAATTCCAAGAAGCAGTTACCTATTTTGTTTATTTCAGTTTACGATTTTTACGTAAATACCAATAGTTTTCAAATATGCAGACTGCGTGGGAAAATTATCCAAAGTATATTTTGTATTTCAGTTAACCGAAAGTTTTCGAGCAAAAACATACTCACATAACTGAAATGAGTCCAATTTGCCAGATAAATCCCTTTAAGCCATAACTTTTGCTGATACGCTGTGTACTTTTAAAAGTTTTTTATTTCCTAAAAAGAACTGAAGCAATTTCATTAATAAAAAAAATCCTCAATAGGAAACTGCAATTTCTCTGTGGAGTGACCTCTGTGTGTCATACAATTTAACCAAAAAATACATTTATCGTCAATGTAGATGCCATGTAGGTAGATGTTTTTTGTTTTATTCAATGCAACAATATTGCGTCCTCCAGCTCCAATCGCATACATGAACACACCATTGACAACAATATGTCAACTGCAATGTCAGATAGGAAGGTATATTTTTGTAATTACATTCGACATTCCGGTTCCGGTAAACTGTTTTTATTTTTTTTTTGTTTATTTTGCTCCAATATCATATATCTTTGTACCTCGAGTTTAATTTGTGTGCATTTAAATATATCCATATCTCACGGCAGGATTCCAAAGTCATTACACTGGAGAAGGATCAAACAAACAAAAAAACGGAAAACAAATAGCCAACTTCAACTTCTCGTCGTGTACAGTGACATAAAATCAGGATAAACATGAACAACACTAAAACGGATCCACAGTCACCAAGCGACCGACCGACGCGACGTATCCTGTTTGAAAATATTCGATACTATACCAGCAGCAGAAATTTTGTTTCTGTCAAAGTACAAAATATTACTTCATCTGTTGAAGCGAAAAGGTGTAAGCATGGATCCTTTTAACATCCATAAGCCTTCTGCTTTCGCTCAAAACACAAAATCAATCGATATCCACGAAAGGCCTGCTGAAAAGGCCAAACTTTTCTCCACTTCATATCTACATACATATATTTATGTATTCATTTAGGTTCCTGCCAACATTGAAACACAAATAAAAACCAAAGCCCCTAAAAGGTTCGTTGGGGCTAAAAATCCAAAATGAGCCTCCTCAAACGATCTAGACGCGACGCGAAGGGGCAGCGCAAAATGGTTGCAACAGAGATGTACTGTTATTCGAACGTTGAAAGATTTCCCGTAATTCGTGTTTACGATGATGACATTTCGGAATGGTAAAGGAGCAACAACCGTTGCTTCTTTTTTTAAAATAACTTTTCGCAGAACATTGATGGCATTTTTTTTAATACACTTTCGTGGTAAAATTCAATTTTAAAAGAGCAACGGTATCTGCAGTTCAAAACGGAATTACAGCCATGCAATTTATGCCAGCGGATATTGGCATGGAAAGCAGGTGCAAGATGCAGCAATATTTTTTTTTTTTTTTATTTATTTGGTGGTTTGCGATAAACTCGTTAAAAACGGGTCGGTATTGGCTGCAACTTATTTCCTTAATAGCTGTTTTAATTGCTTCTGTTAATTAAAGGCCACATTTACTATAAAATAATTGCTTTTTAAGAAAAAGACATACCTAACAAAAAGTTTGACAAACTTATAAAATAAAATATTTAGAAAAGTGGATTTTAAAAAAGGAACGAAATTGCAAAGGGTTTCTAAGTTGCAAAAAGTTGAAAAGATTTTCAAATGAATGTTTCATTATAATTTTTCTATTTTAACGTTAAAAAATTTTTAGTTCTTATAATTTCATCAACCTGGGTGATTTTTTTACGTCCCTTACTTTGGCGGACACTTTTTGGCGGAATTAAAAAATTTTGATATCTGAATTTGTAGCTTTTTAAATGCTCATTTGTTGCGCAAACCAAAAATTTGTAGCTCGACTAGTTTCTGAGCTATTAAATTTTCCGCTAAAATAAGTCTGAAGTTAGCGGACGAATTCTGAAATATTACGATTTTTAAAGTTTTATTGACACCCAAAATTGTAGCTTTTTAAATGCTCTTGAATTGCCAAAAAATCGATTTTAAAACTTAAATGGCTTAATTTATATAAAAGTTTCCGCTAAAATAAGTCTGAAGTTAGCGGACGAAAATTTGAAAACAATAATTCTCTTGAAGTCAAAAATTGTAGCTTTTTAAATGCTAATTTGTTGCGCAAACATTTTTTTTTTAGCTTTAATGGTTCATGTTTTATTTGCATTTTAAGTTTAAAAAGTGCATTTCCGGTCAGTTAAAATAAAACGGAAGTTGGCGGACAAAATCTTAAAAATTTAATTTTCAAAACAAAAAAGAATGCCAGAAATTGTAGCTTTTTAAATGCTCTTTTTCTGCACCAAGCCGAAATTTGTAGCTCTAACGGTTTTTTTATAATCAAGGTTTCAAGTTACCTCAAAACGGAGCTTCCAAAACCTAAAAAAATGAGAAAATCCAAATTTTTTTTTCGCACGAATTTAAAGTCTCCCTAAACTTAATCAACCCTACAAACCCCGATATTGTAGCTCGCATAGTTTTTTTGTTATTAAACATTCCGCTAAAATAAGATCTAACTCCCATACATAACGGTCAAAATTTTAAAAAAATTTTTAATTTTACAAATTTTTTTTTCTCAGAAATTGTAGCTTTTGAAATGATAACATTTCGCCCAAGAATTAATTTTGTAGCTGTTATAGATCATTTTTTATTTGCATTTTAAATTTGAAAAAACGCATTTCCGGTCCGCTAAAATAAGACTGAAGTTGGCGGACGAAATCTAAAAAAATGAAATTTTCAAAAAACAAAAATTGCCAGAAATTGTAGCTTTTTAAATGCTCTTTTTCTGCACCAAGCCGAAATTTGTAGCTCTAACGGTTTTTTTATAATCAAGGTTTCAAGTTACCTCAAAACGGAGCTTCCAAAACCTAAAAAAATGAGAAAATCCAAATTTTTTTTTCGCACGAATTTAAAGTCTCCCTAAACTTAATCAACCCTACAAACCCCGATTTTGTAGCTCGCATAGTTTTTTTGTTATTAAACATTCCGCTAAAATAAGATCTAACTCCCATACATAACGGTCAAAATTTTAAAAAAATTTTTAATTTTACAAATTTTCTTTTCTCAGAGATTGTAGCTTTTTAAATGCTACAATTTCTGAGAAAAGAAAATTTGTAAAATTAAAATTTTTTTTTAAATTTTGACCGTTATGTATGGGAGTTAGATCTTATTTTAGCGGAATGTTTAATAACAAAAAAACTATGCGAGCTACAAAATCGGGGTTTGTAGGGTTGATTAAGTTTAGGGAGACTTTAAATTCGTGCGTAAAAAAAATTTGGATTTTCTCATTTTTTTAGGTTTTGGAAGCTCCGTTTTGAGGTAACTTGAAACCTTGATTATAAAAAAACCGTTAGAGCTACAAATTTCGGCTTGGTGCAGAAAAAGAGCATTTAAAAAGCTACAATTTCTGGCATTCTTTTTTGTTTTGAAAATTAAATTTTTAAGATTTTGTCCGCCAACTTCCGTTTTATTTTAACTGACCGGAAATGCACTTTTTAAACTTAAAATGCAAATAAAACATGAACCATTAAAGCTAAAAAAAAAATGTTTGCGCAACAAATTAGCATTTAAAAAGCTACAATTTTTGACTTCAAGAGAATTATTGTTTTCAAATTTTCGTCCGCTAACTTCAGACTTATTTTAGCGGAAACTTTTATATAAATTAAGCCATTTAAGTTTTAAAATCGATTTTTTGGCAATTCAAGAGCATTTAAAAAGCTACAATTTTGGGTGTCAATAAAACTTTAAAAATCGTAATATTTCAGAATTCGTCCGCTAACTTCAGACTTATTTTAGCGGAAAATTTAATAGCTCAGAAACTAGTCGAGCTACAAATTTTTGGTTTGCGCAACAAATGAGCATTTAAAAAGCTACAAATTCAGATATCAAAATTTTTTAATTCCGCCAAAACGTGTCCGCCAAAGTAAGGGACGTGATTTTTTTTGCTATTTTCTTCTTGGCAACACTGTCAAAACAGCTCACGCACTTTTCGTGTTTTGTGTCACTGTCAAACATCTTCAGTTTGGTCTATAATTTAACCATGAATATTCTTACTAACGAACAACGCTTGCAAATTATTGAATTTTATTTTAAAAATGCGTGCTAAATGCGTGCTCTGTTAAGAAAGTTCATCGCACGCTTCTTCTATTTTATGGTCAGTTTAATCGACCTACTGAGGCGGCTATTCGGGCTATTGTAACTAAATATTTTTGCGCAAAATGGAAGAGCTTGACTTGCATGATATGTGGTTTCATCAAGACGGTGCCACATGTCACACAGCACGCGTAACAATGGACCAATTGAGAGGCGAGTTCGGCGAACAGTTTATTTCACGTTTGGGGCCGGTCAATTGGCCGCCTAGATCGTGCGATTTAACGCCTCTAGACTATTTTTTGTGGGGCTATGTTAAGGCTCATGTCTATAGCGACAAGCCCGCTTCGTTTGACGCACTGGAAGCCAACATTGAAGCATTTATTCGTGAGATACCGGTCGAAATGTTAGAAAGAATATGCGAAAATTGTACTAAGCGGAGGGACCATTTGAAGCGCAGCCACGGCCAACATTTGCATGAAATAATCTTCAGACATTAAATTATATCGACGACGGTACTATCGATTCAAATAAAGAGTTCATTCATTTTTCTGAATTTTATGTGTTTTTTTTCCGATAGCTCTTAAAAAATTACTCGTTGTAACACTTCACTTTGTTTTGGAGAATGAAGGTGTTCTACGTACCTATGTATGTTTTCTTTTGTTTAATAGTCAAAATAAGCCGTGTTCAACAAAAGTTTGCAGATGTTTTGTTAGGCAAGTTCTTCAGTTAGAAGAGTTCTTTAAAGTGTTTAGACTTAAGAAAAAAATCAAAAAAGGGTTCTTATCAGGGTTCGGACTTAGGTTTTGAATTTTTGAAGTAAATACGGAAAAAAACTGAAGTAGATCCAAAATTTTAAAGAAAGTTTTTGGAAATTAAAAAAAAAATTCGAAACAAAATCCTTAACAAATATTTATTTAGTAAATATTATTTGATTATTTTTCATTGAAAAACAAATAATTAATTCTGTACAAGTAACTATAAGGTACAAGAAATTCAGACTTAAAATAAAAATAACTAGGTCACAAACTTTAGACTTCAATAGAAATTAAGTATATAATACAACAGTCAACAGTAAATAATGACTTCTTAAGAAAAAAAAAATTGTTATATAAACATAACATATAAAAGAAAATTCAGACTCGGACTTGTAAAAAAATAGTAATTAAATATAACTATTTTTAAGTAAATTTTTCATCAGCGAACTTGTATTTTTGTATGAATTTTATCAATTCAAAAATTGTAAATATCCTCACATTTTTCTGTAAGTGATCTCGAAAAACTTGAATTTTCCATTGTGCTTACGTTTAAACGATTTCTAAACTTTTTTTATGTAATACAGAGTGATCAGCGATTTCTTTAAATATGTTGGGTAAGAATTTTTTCAAAGAGAGATAGAATTTTTTCAATCGAAGTAGATCTACTTTGATCAAATTAAAGTCCGAACCCTGGTTCTTATCTAAAGGACTGGTTTAACTAGAGTCGTTTTTTTTACTTAAACAAGAACTGTTTAAAATTTTGCGCCATTAGGTAGAATATAGCATCTTTTTCGTTTTAATCATTCTCAATTGAACCAAGGATTTGAATACAGCTTGTAATGATTTGTCGTTGCTTTTTTTAATCGCTTCTTGAAGAGATCGATATTTTACTAATATGTACATCATCTGACATAATTTCTTCCAGGTTCTGCATTCTTCGGCCTAAAGAGTTCTGATACTGTCGATTGTTTTTTTGGTCTCCATTTCATGTTGAGCACAACTACTTCGAGTTCAATTATGTATGTTATTATAAAGGGTGGTCCAACCATAATGCACTATGTTAATTGTAAGTCACACCCTAACGTCAAGTTTCTTGTCCAACTTAATATGATATTTCTTTGTTCAGTGTTTGACGAATTCAACCATGGAGAGGTATACAATTGAGCAGCACGTTAAGATTAGTGAAGCCTTTTACGAAAATAGGCGTTTAAATCAAAATGCATTTCGTGCACTTCGCGATTTTTTTGGTCAGCATAATCGACCAAACGTGTCCACAATCGGTAGAAATGTGCGCAAATTTCAGCAAACCGGGTATGTAGGAAATGTGAAAATATCTGTACATGCTCGCACAGTTCGTTCTGTGGAGAACATTGCAGTTGTTCGTGATAGTGTGGCAGAAGAGCCGTCAACCTCGACTCTTCGTCGTGCCCAACAATTGAACATCTCACGAACATCACTGAAGTTTTGAATAAAGATTTGAACTTACACGCTTACAAGGTTCAATTGACTCAAGAGCTGAAGCCTACTGACCATTTCAAGAGTCGCGTCTTCAATACGCCGAATGGTTGGTTGAACAGAAAGAAATGAATGATGACTTTACAAAAAAAATCATCTTCAGCGACGAGGCACACTTTCACCTCAGTGGATTCGTTAACAATCAGAATTGCCATTTGGGCAAATGAGAATCCATGAGTGATTGTTGAAAAGCCAATGCATCCACAAAGAGTGACTGTTTGGTGCGGTTTATGGGCTGGCGGTGTCATCGGGCCGTACTTCTTCGAAAATGAGGTCGGCCAAGCAGTTATCGTGAATGGTGTTCGCTATTGCAAGGTGATAACGGACTACTTGTGGCCAGAAATTGAGGATATGGACCTAGACAATATGTGCTTTCAACAGGATGGTGCCACTTGCCACATAGCCAACGAAACAATGGCTCTTTTGCGCAAGAAATTCAATAGCCGTGTTATCTTACGTGTCGTGGCGATGTTAATTAGCTGCCACGATCATATGATTTGACACCGTTGGACTTACTTCTTTGTAGACATTGAAAAGAAAAAGTGTACCTCAATAAGCCAAGAACAATTCAAGAGCTAAAGGACGAGATAATTCGGCACATTAAAGACATTGAACCTCAATTATGAGGTATGCCACCGAAGCCGTGGCGAGCATATAGCCGATATTTTGTTTTACACATAATTGTCATAGATCCTTCTATCAAATTGAAAAATATTAAGATAATTCTCTCAAAACTTTTTGTTTTATTTACAATTAACATCGTGAGTTTTCGTTGGACCACCTTTATATCGTATGTTTTTAAAAAGACAACAATGGGTTGATGTATTGTACTTTAAAATCAATGATTAAATCCATCCATTTTACTCGGACTACACAATAATCTATTATGGATAATCCTTGACCAGTTACAAATGACAGTTTGCCCCAGCTGTTACTCCATTCATTACAATAAAATGATTTTTTTTAAACAATTCATCGAGTTTCCTTCTGTCCCCATTTATTAAAGTATTCATAGTACCATGTTTCCATTTATATGTGTCGACAAATTGATAAAAAAGTGGTAGGGTATTTTAATATTCTCCTTTTCTTCCGTTGAAATCTCCCATCAACAGTACGTAATCATTTTTTCCATTTTATTTAAACGATCATGTATATCATCACCCGAGAGATACATATTTTTGTGATGCCTCAAGATGAAATCCCATTCTCGTTTGGTTATAATATAAGTAAGCACCTATGAGATTCTTAGTGCCATTCGATCAGACAAATCTAATTCTGTTGGTCCTAATGACAATTACCCTACAATTATCCTCCACTTAGTGCTAAAATATCTTCTCCATATTTTTATTAAATGTATGTAGTTCCCAAAAAATGCAAACTTTTCTGACCCTACTGATTTCAGACCTATCAATATCTTATGTACACTGAGTAAGGTACATGAGAAAATTTAGCTTGAACAAATTCAAAACTATTTGACTGCTAATTACAACTTTTCGAAAAGCTACGAATCTTCTAAAAGTTAGATTTAATATCCAGCAGGCTCTGGGTATTTTTGGCATTTTAGTTCTCTTGGATTTCACAAAGACCATTCAGTATTTATTTCAAAACTCAAAAGAAATTCTAACTTTTTTAACAATTTGCGTAAACGTTTATGTAGCTAGTTCAAAGAGCGAACCCAACGAATTGAAACTGATGTAGATATGTTATGTATATCTCATGCTTTTATTACACATAAGGGAGTTCCTCAAGGCTTAGAATTGGGTCCCCTATTGTTTTCTCTATTTATAAATGATCTTCCTGATGTTGCTCGCAGTTGAAAAATTCATCTAATAATGGTACGAAATTTAAACCTGCTATGTCATATATTGCTCTAGAGACCAACTTGATACTTAAAATTTCTCATTGTTAGACTTAATAACGAAGTTATTGCTTATGTGAGTCATGTGATATATGTATATTTTGTTTTCACACGCACTTAAGAGTATATTAAAATACCCTTACAATGTTAAACACTGCACGGGCGCGATAAAATGTGTCATATGAAACATTTGGTATTTTGCATCAACAGTTATCTAACCTGCTTCGTTCACTAAGATCTTACTCAGCATTGCTTTTACCCAGTGTCAAAATACAAAAATACACCTTATTAAATAGCTGATATTGACGTATTTCAGTTTAACTAGTTCTGTGTACTCTATTTTGTGCTGTGAATGTAAGCGCAAGTTTATTGTTGCTTTTAAAGATTATATTCAATTTTTCTACTCCATTCCAAGGTAAGCCAGTGTATCATATCTGTGTAACTCACTCTTTGGAAAAGTTAGGCTTGACGAATACTTTAGGTACAGGTACAGGTCTGAAACCCCATAATGTCATCCATAACATGTGTCCTAGTTATCTTAGTGAGAAACTCTTACTTGTCCAGTCGAATAGAGGACTGAAATTAAATTATTTCAATTTCCAAATCTTCCCTGATCCTTTAAATTCTAAAAAATAAATAAATAATGGTTGATACCTTTATTGACAGATGTCGCTCGTAGCCGTACTGAAATGTTGAAGGCCTGAAGATTTTGCTGTTAATGAACTTTGCATAGATATAACTAACTTTGTTTCATAAACCAAAAATTATTGACAACTTTTTTTTTTTGATTTTCAGACAACTCTAGCATTTCGTTCTCTTTAATATTAATGGTCAATTAATTACCTTATCTGTTTATCGAATCAAATTGATTTTCAATAACATTATTTTGCTACGAGATATCACACCTGTGTATTAATTGATTTGGTTTTTGTGTAAGATCATTAATTGGATGTCATTTTGAGTAGACACAGAATTGCGTCAGGGATTAATTATAATTGCTATCCGATCTGTCCAACCCTCTAAAACACTTTATTGAAGTAGCAAATGAAGAGCTAATCAATGTGAGTTCCAATTCTGGGGCACAATGTTCGCTTTACTAGGTATACAATACATATATGCTTCGTGCGGTGTAGGGTGGTTGACAGCTGAAATTGATGGTCAATGTTGACTGTTATTCGACAGAACGATGGAAAGCATAGGTTAGGTCGTTTATTTGGAATTATGATAGAGTAACAGCGGCAGTAGGAAGTTATGCGGTGAATTGAGTTATTAGCTTGAGCGGTTTTGGTGTGTTAATTGAAACATTTCGACGGTTTATTGGTGCACATGATGATGGAGGTTATAAAAAAAAATACACTTAAATTACGCTGGCATTAAAGACTATCGTAGCCTTTAAAACATTTAACAAATATGGACGCAATTATAAGAAATTAAACTGTTTTCAAAAACAAATATCACTTCGAAAAATTGATATATTATTGAGTTGTAAAGAAGTTTTCTTAAACTTAATATTAGCTACATTTAAATAAATTTGTATCTAAAACAAATACGAGTAGTTCCATTTCTCAAATGCAAATTGTTACTACCAGGCGAGCCTGTGAGTGCAAAAGTGGTATGAGTTACATTATTTTATGTGATGAAAGGTTTTCCATTGGGAATTTTCAAGGTTAAAATCAAATAAAAAAATGTTTCATTTATCTAACTATCTATACATATACATACATATGTATATACATATACATAGAACTAAGATGATTTAAGTAATTTTCAACCAATTTACTTGGATTTTCTTCAGAAAAACAATCAGAAAAACAATGAGAAAGACATAGACATTTAAAAAATGACTTTTTCATTAAAAAAAATTAAAAAACAAGTGCCTTTCGCTCATTTTCGAATTTCACGTGTTAGATTAAATGATCCATCAGCGAATGAATTTTTGAAGCAGTTGTTGAAGAGATGGAAACAATGCCGATGATATGAAATGAACCTGGCTTAATAACGTTACCAACCAATTTTTGAAATGTCTTCAATTAAAAGAAGAATCGGTTCGAAAAGTTTTTCCAAACATTGTACAACAATCTAAGACACATATTATTTAGCTAAGCGAAATGGGTATATTAGCGGCAAAAAACAAAGACGTTAGAGAAATGAATGAGGCCATTTTAAAATTTTAAAAGCGATTACCTGGAGAAGTGTTCACATTTAAGTCAGTGAAGGCCGATATGAATGAAGATGAGGTGGTTAATTATACCACTGAATTTTTGGGTTTATCAGGCCTGCCACCGCACATATTGCAATAAATTGTGAGTTGTGCAGTGGCACAAGACTTGTGGTTCAGAAGCTAATGATCAACGTTATTGGTTGAGATGTTCTGATTCCACGTATCCCGATATGATACGTTCATTATGATCAAAGTTGACATTACGATGATAGCGAAGACCCAAACAGTAGGCCTCAGAATTCTGTCTATCTGACTGTCGTTTTTTCGACTACAGCCTAAACGGCTCAGACGATTTTCTTTAAACTTGGTAGATATCATTTTTAAACCCCCCCCCACAAGTTTTTTTTTTATTTTTCTTAAGACCAAAAATAACGGTACCTGCCATACGATTTTTTTTTTTAATTTTATAAATATTTTTTTTCTCAAAAACTGTCACAGAATTTAAAAAAAAAAATCAAAAACTTCATTTAGTTAAGGCTAGTCAATGGTTGAAAAAAAATATCCAATCAATAGTTATTTTTGGTAGCCACCTTGAGTCCATTTTTTTGTTTTTTATTTTCTCGAAAACGGTATAACCGATTCAAATCATTTTTTTATGCTAAAGCTCCTCCAAAGTTTGAATATTATTACATATTCAAATTTTAATGTTTTTATTTTATGGGTTTTAATTTTTTTTTTTTTGGAAACTCAATATTTTGAAAACTCCATGCTCGATTTAAAAATAGAGAAAAAAAATTTGTTTTGCCTAACGGTACCTTCCATACAAATGTTAAAAAATGGTTTTCGAAAATCGTATTTTTCTCGAAAACAGTTCCGAGAATTTTGCAAATTTTTTTTTCTTTTGATTAATTTTTACGATCTATAATTTAATAAAAAAAATTGAAATCAAGATATTACTGACTGTACCTACCATAGAACCACTTTTTCGAATTTTGAATTTCTCATATTAGCTTAACGGATTGTAATGAATTTTTGTTTTTATAGAGAAGCTTCTAAAAAGTTTAAGGAACATTTGCGTTTCCAAACTTTAAAAAATATTTTTTGACCTTTTAAAAAAAAAATATTTTTATTTTGGAAAATTCGATATCTCAAATTTTTTATTGTAAATTTAATTTTTAAAAACTTTAAATTGGCGTACCAAAATTTTTTCTTCAAAATGTTTTTAAAATTTTGTATATAAAAGCTTATTTTTTGTTCTTGCATAAATTAATAGTTGTTTTAGTCATTGAATAGTTTTTCTCTAATCACATTCATTTTCGAAATTCTTAGTCTTTTACATTAGATCAAGTTGGTGCAACCCAGTCGTGCATTTTATTTTTCAAATAAAATAAAATATTTTTTTTTTCACTATACCATGCTTCTATTCTTTCGATTTTCTCGAAAACGTTACTTTAAATTTTCGTAATTTTTTTGAAAACGATTTCAAATGTTTTTATTTGAAAACAACATTCTCCATTTTTTCTAAAACTTGACGATTAACAGTTCTTTCTTTCACTATCTAAAGGATGTAGTAAGTAAATAGTTGTTGTATTTTAGTTTTGAAAAAAATTAAGTTTTTTTTTGAAAATTCGCTATTTCAAAAAACGGCTCAATGTTTTTTTTGCAAATTTTCTTTCAAAAATTTTTTTGTTTAAAAATATCTAAGTACCTAATAGCTTTATTTTCTGTGCTAATAGTGTATTTATCGAGGGATCATAATATAGTAAGTCTGCTATTACACACTGAATCAAGTGTATGTGTTTTCTTCGAAATCTCCTTTGTTATTTCGTCCGTTGAAATCAAATTCTTGAATCGAATTTGACAGTTCTCTTTTTTACTGTGCGTTGCATGCACATTTTGTCCTCGCACAGGCAGAATAGTAAACAAAAAACTGACAAAAGAAAAGAGAAACGTCAAATAGTTACACCGATAATTTTATTCCGTCTCATTTTTTTGTTTTTTTTTTTTTTTGCATTTGCACTTTGCACTTACGTCATTCGAAAAGTCGCAATCATTATAGCAGACTTAAGGAACAGACGCTTGCGTGTTGGAAAAATTACATTTCAACGTTAGCTAAGAACAACTTGTCTCGTTTTGTGAAGTGGTGTGTTGTGTCGTAGACTGGCACTGGGCACCTTATTAAATATTTCTGTTATTATTTCCTTATGCTCTTGACACATCAAATAAAGACACCATAGTATTTGAATGAATCACATGACTGTCAGGAAATACCTTCCTCGGTAATACCAGCCGAGTAAGATGGTATGAGCGTGGTATTTTTTTTGCGTGATATAGTCATCTCCCAAATTTTAATTAAATTATATGCCTCTTTCAAGTTTACTTATGAATTCAAAATGGCAACCAGTTAAAAAGAAATAAAAGGTTCTTTGTTGAGAGCAAATCGGCAAAATTAAAGAAGGTACGAGTATATTAAAAATTCCTTATAAATAAAAGAATGTGTGCAGAGCTGGCAGAGGGCTGAGTTTCTTTTTAAGAAAATTATTTTCTTATTACTTGATGTGATTAAGCTTAAAAAATTCATCATTAAACTCAGATATCTTAATTTGAAAGAATGGCAATTTTCGTTTGCCAAAATATGTCAACTACGTTTTTCAATGTGTAACCTATCATGGCATTGAGAATGCTATTTTAAGCATACCCTGGTAGAAGATGTGTGTCACAAGCATTATTCTCCTTACCGAACAGAGTTGTATTACCTTTCACGCACATACTGAAGAAAATATCTGCGACACAGTTAGAGGCGTATTTAAGGATTTGGCGCCCCGGGCTGATAAATTTTGCCGCCCCTTAGAACAATGAAAATAATAATAAAAAAAACACAAAATGCGTAATGTTTGATGTTTTCAATTTTTTTGTGTGTACTCGTATATTCATTACAAAATTCATTAACAATAGATTCGTTAGCTAAATTTTTTGTCAGTTCAGCTTCTATATTTAATAAGGCTAAACTATTAAGGCGCTAAAGCGTGACCTTAAATAGGTTTTTATTCGTTTCAATACGGAAAACGATCTTTCTGCACTACAATTCGTCACTGCAGTAGAGCTGTGTCAGTCAGGATCGATTCGATTTTTTCGATCCGATCTTCGAAAAGTATTGATGATCGAAATCACAAATTTTCATTTTAATCGATCCCAATCTCAATCATTCAGATGATTCTCGTTTCTCGATTTTTTATTTCTATTTCAATCTCAATCATTTCAATGAGTCTCGATCTTTAATATCAGTTAACTCGATTAACCATGATTTACTCGATTCTATTTGGTGTTATTTGAGGTATCAGGGGTGGAATCGCGTAAGGTGATAGTTGATTGTCAATTTTTTGATTGTCATTTTGAATATAGCTGTCTCTATCATATCAATGAAGAAATATAGAGACAGCGATTGTCAAAACGACAATCAATTAATTTAGTGATCACTTTACTCTCACGCGGTACGGGCCCAGGATCTGGTATGTTTACTGTGGGAATTCAACTAGTAATGAGACTTATCGAATAACAACTTTCGACTTACATATGCGATAGTATCTAAAAGTTAATTTATTCGATAGTACCAAGTCATTCAGTAACTTTTAGTCCTAAAATTGATATTTTAAGGAGCAACAAATGAAATCTCTTTATCTTTTTAATCAATGGACATAGTAGCAATCATTCTGTTGCGCCCTACATTTAGTTCACTATGCATAACCTGAGTTGAACTCTTTCAGCCTATTGCACTGTGTCGAAACATTATTGCTGTGGAGAATCTTACTCATCAATAGTGTTTTACCTTTGCAATTAGGCCAAGAGGGAAACTACCTTGAAATGCGGAGTGGGCTATTTGGATAGCAGCAGCTAAGTGTCGGTCGGAAACATGAACGATGGGCGAGTTGACTGAAAACCATTGAAAGAGCGGGTCGTGTATTTAATTAAACGAAAGTAAACATAACAATTCTATGTCATTTGGCAATTTATGGCTTACGATATAGAGTATTTTGTGAATTGAACGATTTACACAGCTCTACACTGCAGTGCAGAAGTATTTTCTTAAAACAATTTCAGCATATAAAAATGCTTCCTTCATTTTTTTCTCTCTTATATGAAGGTTAAGCTGCCTTAAACTCATATTTTCAGAGTTGTTTTGCTCCAGAAAATGTTTGAGTAAGACACACTCATCTTGAAAATCTTTCCCAAGATCAACCGGGTATAATTTCTGAAGAGTGGTTGCATTTTTTCGAATTGCTTCTTCACTCATGTGATCAAGCTTAGATACAAAAATTAAACCATTTGTTTTTGCTTCATAGGATGAATTTCTTCTCTTCAGTGCACTCAATAGGTGGTCGCAAATAGGAATGAATGTATTTATTTTGAAGTTTTCACGACCACAAAAAAGAACCTCCCTTCGCGACACTCATCATCTCGTTTTTTCCTTTTGACGATTCTTTTTTGGTCCATTTTATAATTTTTAGAGGTTTTGCTTTTTCCCATCTCTTCAAAAACATCAAAGCATTCTCGTTTTTCTCTCACAAACGATATGTGTGCCTCGTAGAGCCTGGACACAGTTTCAACATCTGTATTAATACCTTGATACAATATTGAATTGCGTGAGTATAGAACCCCAAAATTAGGACAATATTTCTGTCTCAGGGGACTTAAATTGGGACAAGTGAGAACGATACGAGAAAGATAAAATAGGTATTCGACAACTTTAACTTTAGTAAAATGTTAGAGATACGAGGCATGATGCTAAATTTGATTAAAATGTTGCGCCAATAGTTTTTAAAATAATACCTATCCTTTTATTTATCCATCATTATAAACTATTGTACATAAAACAATCATTATATTGTTTCTTAAGTCGTTCAAAACTATTGACGAAGGGAAGGGTATTTGTATAAAGGGACACGAGTCAGCCAAAACTTAAAAAAAATTGAGGCATGATTTATGCTAGGTATAAAAAAAGAATAAAATTTTGTGTGTGACCTTATGTCTAGAATCCGGTTTGATGGATTTTTATACATTTTTTTTAATAAAAAGGGACTTTTTGTCGATGACTTAGAAAAAAAAAATTAAGATCCGTTTTAGCCCATTTTTGTAGAGCTACATAGCAACAAGTGTTTTTTTTTTAGATAATGTTTTCGTTTCATTGGAATTTGTTCCAAAAGAACAGGTACATGTATGTAAATATTTTTATTGTGAATTTTCATTATAAAAAATAAGAATAGTAAATGGTGAAAAAAGTGAGTGACATGTTACAGTGAACTCTCTCACAGCCGGACACTCAAGGCACTGAAAAAATTGTCATGCTTGAAAAACTCAAAAAATCGCACTTTTTTTAAATCTTTGTATTTTTTGTTTATCCTTCAAAAATATTGTAAATTAGACAATTGTTATGGGCGGCATGCGCCCTTTTGCTTGTACGAGTATGTTTTGAAAGTTCAATCGCTTCAAAAAAAATATTATAAATTGGCCAATCGCAAGCCGCCCCTAGCAGCCTTGCCGCCCCGGGCTGTAGCCCTTTTAGCCCTAGGGTAAATACGCCCCTGGACACAGTGTGATATAAAACATTCGGAACACGAGGGATTTCAACAAAACGCACCACTCCACAACGTGCCACACGAGATATGTAAGTGTGGTTCCGGCTTTAGGTATTCGAGTTGGTTCATTTCCAACCAGAGTAAAGTGGTTTTACACAGCAAAAATAACTCAAAATTTTCCTTGTTGTGATATCTGGCGAGAATGTCAAAGTCAAGAAGAATTATGAACATTAAAAACTTTAACTACGCGTGCAAAATTAATAACTTCGAAGATAACGATATCGAATAACTCTGTGGCCGCAAACCATAACCGCCTAACTCGAGTTATGACGAAATTGAGTTTTTATCATAATCGTGCTGAGAATATACAAATCTATACCCACTCAATTTTTTACGTCTGTATCTTTTTTTAAAGAAAAGTTATAAACAAAAAACCTAACAACCTAACTCGCTTTTCAAAAATTATAATTTGCCATAACAACTTAACTCAATAAAAATACAACGGCGGTTTCATAACTTAAGTTAAGTTTTTATTATTCTGCATTGAAAAAAAAAATAATGAGGAATAACAACATAAGTCAAGTTAATCAATTTAAAATCTGCCGAGAATTAAAAACGCTTATTTTTCATTTTTCTTATGTCAACATAGGCTCTTATTCCCTAAAGTAGAAAAAATATTTACTTTTCTTAACTTGAGTTAGGTTGTTATGGCAAATCACATTTCTATCTCTTGACAAACTTAACTGGACTTAAGTTCTTTTGGCTAACCAGACTATGATTGCATGAAAATCTTAAATCGAGTTAGGCCGTTATTCCGTGTTTCAATTTAAAAAATCACAAATCTAAGTTGACTTATGTTCTTTTGCCTTAATCAGTTTACTGTAAAAATGAGTCATAAGTGAAGATAGGTTATTACGAACAGTGGCATCTGTAGTGTAAGTGATGTTTTGTTGAAAGGTTTAATTAAAGAAGTGCGTAAGATACCGAAAATGAGCTCTGCAAATAATGGAATTAGCAAGGATGCTTACAAATTACAAGATAATAATTATCTATTACCATTCTGATTACACGATATAGTTATGTGATGTATTAAGGAGCTGATATCACATTGTGGCAGTGCCCTATACAAACAAAATTAGTATAGGTATTACTTAATAAGAGCAAGTACTCGTTACAACATATTTACTTTTCATTTGTTCTAAAATAAATGTTGGGTGTCAAATTAAAGCAAAATTCAAAAAGAAATATCAAAATAAGGAGTGTTAAGAATTGATCTTCCTTTGAGTAATATTTTTCCACTACGCTTATGCAAACTTTAGGAATTTTAAGAAATGCATTTATGCTTTAAATAAAAATATAATATTATGAGTTTTGTTACAATTAAACAAAACAAAAATGTTTCCATATTTTAAACCGAATATAACGTAGCACAGTGATCAATGAACGGCCAAACTTTTGATGTTGACTTGATCCAATTACTCTTCTTTTTAAGTCATCACTTTAGCAAGAAAACGTTTAATATTTAATACAATTCTAAAGTTTATGTTAAGATAAAGATATGCATATAATTTCTTGTTGTTCAGGTGAACTATTCAACTATGTACAATGTAAATGAAGAAACTGAGAGCGTTGAAAATGATCTCGATTTGATGGTAATTTTTTTTAATAAACCGGAAATGATACACTCAGATGATTCAGTGAAATATCCAAATTTTAATTTATTTCAGCAGAAAGCCCAAGCCGTTCCAGCTGATATAAATTATTATTCTGTACATTTATTGTTGGATTAATAAATAATAATAATAATAATTTATTAAGAAAGTCTAGTAATTCAATTTCTGAGAGCTCAAATATGTAGAAGAAACGTTTGCAAGACCTAAATGCAAAACTAAGTAAAAGCTTCCTATTAAACTTCCAATCAGCAGAAAGACTGTTAAGGCTAGAGCCTTTTTATATTTTTAGAAGTAAATGCAGCGAGAGAATTAAATTTTAAAAACTTAAGCTGTAGGTCAACAGCTATTTGTCATTAGGAATATATAACCAAAGAATTTTATATATTGGTTCCCTCAAACACATTGAAGATACAAAATTTGACACCTTGGTGTACGCAGTTAACTGGAAGCCAAAACGAGACCGTAGTATGAAAAATACGAAAATATTTGTAATGTTTTTTGTAAAACATATTTTCATCAGTTCTTTAACGAAACTGAGAGCTTCTTTAAATCCGTCATCAAAACAAAAATCTTCACTGTCGTTAGTGTCGTTCGATTCCATTTAAGGATATCAGAAAAAAACGTGCTCCTAACAATAAAACGACATATTCCGAGGTTTACTGCACATGGAAAGCCACTTCATTTGAAGGGACTCGTGTACAAAATATTTAAACGCTAGCTTTAATCTTACATCGATACACGGCCATTATAAATCATAATCTTTAAATCTGGCAAGCTTATCAAAATACTTAAAAATGTTTGGATTTATCGGCCAAGAGTTTAATGCCCCAAAAGTACCGAATCCGAGAATGAAAAATTCGCATTGCAAGTGAAGCAAAAGGCAACGAAAAAAAGAGGCAATAAAAACCAAACACTTTTAAATTAAAGCTTGGACCTTCATCGATCCTTGAACCAGGGCTTACAAATGTGATTGCGCCCATCACGAGCTCAATTAGCTTAGTGAGAAAAAAAACGAAGGTCCAAACTGAAACCCCAAGATATTGGTTTTATTTCGTTAATAAGACTGATTTAATTGACACGAAGAACAACGACAATGATTTTTCTGATTTTGCCAAATTTTATAGATCTAAAGTTTCTTGGAAACGAATAGATGAAGATGGTAACAAAATAACTTGGAACTCTATTCGGTAGCTGCGTTACTATAAAAACTGCATCAAATGTCCTACACAAATTTCTTGCACAAAGATGAGGTTTCTAAAATTATAAAAAGTAAAAAAAGACGAAAGCTTCTTTAAATCTAAACAACTTCTTTCCCGAAAGAAAAGAAGATTTCATGGACTTAAAACATCAAGTCTTGATTTTCAGACTTTTTATGACAATCTTCCATCCAATATGGACGAGCTAAATACTTATCCTCATTTAACAGGCCCTGACAACTCAGAAGATACTTAAATATCAATTTTGCTCAAAATTTAATCAATAATGTACAATACATAATTTAAACGTATGCATATTAAAAACTTGAATAGATAAAATATTCTTATTACAAAATGTTCCTTTACTTGTATGATACTTTCACGACCAAAAGAAAACAAACATGGAAAATTAACTTAAGTTAAAAAATACCCTGGTTTATTGGCAAGGAAAAAGAACTTAAGTCAACATATGAAATTTTTTCCCACAATCTCACTCATGGAATAACGACCTAAGTCGACATAAGAAATTTTAATCATTCTTTCTTAATATGCCATAACAACCTAACTCGACCTAAGCTTTTTATTTTTTTAAAGTTCAATAAGCCATAACAGCTTAAGTGTTTTTTTCCTTAATTACTCATTAAATATAAGACATACATTTTATTACTTCTAGTATATGAGAAATGTGTATTCTTTCTTCATTTCTGCATTTAAGAAATTTAAAAATTCATAATTCCTGATTCATAGAGAGATTATGAAATTTAAAACTGCTCTCCTGAAAAATGTGAAAAATCGACTTAAGCGGTTATGCCCTGTGACCACTGAACTAAGCTCAGCCATAATTATAAAATTGTTGTTGATTAGTCATAGAATCTGACGAAAGATTATATTCGTAAGTAGCTATCGATAAAATCAACACAGTTGTCCGACATCCTTAGGACCTTATGAAAATTGCTACGTGACCTGTGTTGTCAAACTAACTAGCCTTCACTCGGACATTGACGGCCGTTAGTCACTTCGTCAAGCCTTCTATGATTCTATAAATAGGCTTCGGACTTATAAATCAAAGGTTTGTTGAAAATTTTCTTAACGGAATTCATGTCAAAGTCATTAGGAATGATTTTTTTGGTTGAGCTTAACAGGTTTTCGGATTTCACCTTCCTTAACATTTGTAAGTTAACAGAAGTCTTTGATAGCTATAAGTAGTTTCTCAAGTGAACCAAATAGGTTTCTACAAGACTTTGCAAAAAATTTCTGCTCTTAGAGACATTTCTAACAGCGTTCCTAATATGCAAGGCTACCACCCCGGCTGCTCTATAATGTACATCGTTAAGATTTACAAAAATGCTTCTAAATTAGCTGCCACTGCCATTTTTATGATTCACTCACATCGTAAAACGTGCGTCTTATTTCTTTTATTTTTTTTTTTTTAGGTAGAACTCACAGATATATACGTAGCTTCCTGATGCCATTAAAAAACTCGGAGACATTGTTAAAGTTTGGCAGAGAACATTATACGTGCATGTGTTAGAGTTTTGAAGCTCCTTAAATTCCCCATGAGCTTAAATTTTTATTCGAGGCGCGTTTTTATTAATTTCGATTTTCTGGCGCAAGCATTATAATAACCTCTGCCCTGTACCCCCCACTCCTCCCTACACGTCCCAACATGCCTCATGCTTTAAGTCATGCAGCATGTTGGAAATCGCGAAACGAGCACTTTTATTCGAATGAACAAACAAACACAATAAAATGAAAAGTGAAATGAAAAAAAGAAAAGAACGAGGAGGTCGAAAGGAAAATATTAGAATTTGCAATAAAATTTCAGTCTAATAACATTGTGTTAGGAGCTGTTTTATGGATTGCAAAAGGACCTCTGCACGTAGTTTTCAAAGTTATCTACGTATGTAGGTATTTTTGTAAATATATGGAGTTAATGAAATTGAGTGTGGTGAAGAGGGAACGTGAACGTGAAAAACATGGTTTAATCAATGTAAGAGGGTTCTTTCAAATGCACACAAAATATTATTCTTTTTTTTTATTTCATTTCTCAGAATAAAACCACTTTTCAGTTTTTTTTTCTGTCTTTACCTGCACATGAAGTTTCATTTCATTTCAAAGGCAAGTAATGCATTCCCGAAATAACTTCACCGATCTCTAAAATGTTTATGTATGTTCCTATCGATTCACCAACAATTTTTGTTCAAAATCAATAAAAAACTTTTACAAATAATAAAATCAAAAATGCGAAATTGGATGACATAACCTCGCTCTTGAGAATCAAAAAAAAAACATATATACGTGAAAAAAACTCAATATTAGTACTTAAAAAAATGATTTTTTAGTTGACGAGTATATAAGCAGTATTTTAAAATTTTTATAAATTTTGCAATTTTTGTATAATGAGCGCACACTAAAGGGGTTAACTTTACGCTTAATATGATTTACACAGTGCGAGCTTCAAGGAAATAGGGAAGGATTTAATAGAGGAGATGTCGATGCACATTAGTTTTGAAGTTCAGAATATTGAAAGTGGAAGAAAACAACCCACACTTCACATTCGTGTGGTACGGCTAAAGAATGAAGCTCTGTACCTAAACTGTATTGAAATTATTGTTTCAGTTCAGCCATTAATTGAATATCTCAAAAATCTTCAAAATCATATTTGCATTATATGATTTTTTTTTTACAAAAACCTGGAACTCATATTTATTGTAACTGTTTAAGGACCAAAAGGTGGAGTTCTCTCCTCTTCTATGGCTTTTTGTCATGAATAAAATTCTCGCTAAGTTGGAAAGATGTGGCGTACTAGCGGTTGCGAATGTAGATGACTTGGTACTTCTAAGTGTCAGGAAAGCTCATCCCTGTTAAGTGAAATCACGTAATGGCTTTAATAAAATTTTTTAACTATGCTACGAGTTGTGGGTTAGGACGTGTTAACCAAAGCAAAACTTAAATTATGCTATATTTAATACCAAAACTAAGGTAAACCTCTTCGCTCTACCCGGACTCAACCGCCAAAGACTCTTGCTCTCTTCCAGGGAAGAATATGCAGTTGTTATACTAGACCATAAGTTGAACTGGAAACAGAATATTGGAGAAAGGGTTAAGGAAGCCTGCAGTAAAACCTTTTGTAAAAAAGAGGCTGGGTGCGACCCACACTGATAACTTCCCATTTGTGGTTGGTAGGTACATATTATATACTGAATTATAGATTTCCGTGTTTTTTAATATTATATTATAGAAATTACTTTATTATTTCGGTTCCAAACATTTTAATTGAAAAAAATTTAAAAACGAAATATTCAAATATAAAAGATATGGTTTGGTTATTGATGGAAGGGTACTTACAAAATATATCCGCTCTAAAACTAGATATATCTCAAATATAAACCATTTGTTAGAAATTGTAAGTCAATATCATTGCTCGTTCTCAAGATATTCTAGTCGAAAAACAAATATTACCACTTTTTAGTATATTTTTTTTTTATATTTTTTTTAAAACTGTCAATTCGATACTTGTCAAAATTTAACCATATGTTATTAACCATATGTTTTTATGTCCCCTTTTATCACATCATTTACACATTTAATATCTTACAGTGTATTCAGAGATTAAGACTAAAAGAATCTAACACTTGGATTGCCAAACCTTATGACCACAGCAATATTAAGGAGCTGTTTCCAATAGAGATCTTTTCGATCCCCACTGACTACTTCACCCGTAAAACAGTCATAAAAAAGATTTTAAGGTAATGTTGCCATAAAGAAAGGACTGGGATGATGACGTTGGGTCGACTTTAACATAACTATTTTTACTGGTGGCTCATAGATGGAGTGTAGTGACGGTCCAGGAATCTTTTCTGAGACTCTCAATTTATATCGTGGTCGTTTAGCTGAAGTACTGGCTATCAGGGTAGTTTGTAATACGGCTATTATCGAAGACTGCCAAACGGCTTTTAGTACATCATCCTCCAAGTTCGTTCAGCAATGCCGGAATGAACTTGTTAGCATCAGTATTAGATTGAATGTCACTCTTATCTGAGTTCCGGGTCACTGTGGCACTGATGGGAATAAACGGTTGGATGAGCTGACTAAGCAAGGATCAGCCCTTCTTAAGTCACTTGCGAAAGAGTCAACATTTTAATCGGAGCAATATTGTCTCAACAGTTAAAGATCGAAAAATTTTTGACCCACCTATTATAAATTTCGAACGATTCATTTGATATGAAGAACCAGACAGGACATAGCCAGGATCGTAGCTAACTCTAACGGACTCGGGCCAATAGAAGATCATGCAGCAAAGATAGGTGTTCCTCACAACACTCACTGTCATAGGTTTGGGGACCAGTGGGAAAACAAAACAGTCCTCCATTTTCTCTAAAAAAGGCCCTGCTCTGGCTATATTTAGAGCCCAATCATTATGAAGGGCAATTTTTGACGACATTAACGAACTTTCGGAAATGAAGATCAAAGACCTGATCTCTTTTCTCAATGCGACAAAATTGCTCTAGGACGAACTTCGGTAACATCTGTGCCATGCCCTCTGTTTGATTCTTTAGATCCCGAGCTAGCGGACTGAGAGCTTTATTGGAAACTTACGATGCGGGATGCTGGATGATCAGTCAATCAGATTGGCAACTGCTTCAGCACCCGTCAACAAGTTGCCACAGTGTAGCTGGAATCGGATGAGAGTGGAGTACCATTTGAGTGAGATATCCAAATTGCGGATGATTGTGCGAAAGCAGCAAACACACTAAACCTTCTTCTTGGCTGACTCCGTGAGAATGTCCACAATTTTGCATCCTCACAGGTTCGCACGTGTTATGGTGTCGAAATCGCGCACTTCAGTACTATTTGGGCTACAGGGAAAGACTGGCAGCAGTCGCCATTTATACCTAACTCTTTAAGGAATTAGACATTCACGATTTAATAATAATTATCATAGTTCTTGAGAAAATTTATAAAAATAAATGAAAATGTTTGTATGGCAATCTGAACCGCACAACAGATTTTGGTGAAATTTTCAAATGTGATAAAGAATTTATATAATTTCCTCTTTCTGCCATGCAAAGTTTACAAAATAAAATTCACGACTCACCAACTTCCTCTTAAAATTAAGAGATTTAGAATTTAAAAAATTGATGTTATTAGTAAAAATGGTACGAAATCATAAAACTAATTTTAAAAAAGCGAAAACAATTCTTAAGCAAATATAAATTTATCAAGAGTGCAAATCTTAATCTTAAAAATATAAAACCTTTTTTTATAAAAAATTTAGGAAAAAATGTTGGTATACCAATTTCAAGTGTTTGTCTTAGGGTGCAAATTATTATTAAATTTCTAAAAAATGCGGACCCGTTTTTGAGATATAAAACAAGGAAAAACCTTTCGGGAAAACATTTAAAAACTTTATCTACCAAGTTTAAAGAAAATCGTCCGAGCCATTTAGAAGGTATGCGAACAGATTGAGACCAATTTTTTCGTATTAGCTATCGTCGTATTGTCAAGTCTGATCAAAAGCTTGAGTTCGATTTTTTCCCAATGTATAACTTATCATACTACGATTATAATATCGCGAAAAATAAATATTGCACAATTATCAAAATTTATAATACCTCAGATATATTTTTTTGTAAAAAATAATAATAAATAAATTGGAGGCAAAACAACTCGTAGAAAATCTGAACCTAGTGTCTTATGAGTCTCAGCTATTCCTTAGTGTGTATTGTCGACAGGAATGCAAAGCACCTACAATTTTCTTCCAAGTTCAAACGACTAAGAAGACAAACACTTTTCATGATAAGAGTTACTCTTGGAGGATTTGTCACTTTCTTCCTGGAGGCAGCAGCACTGAAATTCTGTTTGCTTTTATGTGGCAGCGGCTGGGATTCAAACCCAGATTTCCGGCAAAACATTCCAAGACACTAACCATTATGGCAGTATGTCCTAAAAAAAAAAATAATAATATAAAAATTTAAATAAGAAAATTTAATACTAATCGATTCCTCCCAAAAAAAAACCCAACGAAATCCTTCCTTTTAAAAATAAATACCCCGATTGAAAGCCAACTTATAAGCTCCTCTGGCTCAATCACATTTACCATTTATTGAGTACCATTACTTTGTTCTGGCCTTTTTCCATCTGTTCCGTTTTTATTGAATATAAAATCAACTTCGTTTGGCTTCTTAGCAATTCTCTAAGTGAACAAAACATTACCATTGGCTGACTATAGTCATACATACGACTGTGTAGTCTTACTTAGTTATCGGGCTTGTCTTTCGGTCTGATGATTGTCTGTATATTAAATATATATAAATGGAATTTGAGCAGAAGCATGAGATACTGCAAGCCCATTCGTATCTCTTAGGATGCAATTTGGCCATTGAAAAGTTTTTAAAAAATTCAAAGTATCCCACTTAAGCATCACTTCAGTGTTCTAGCCCTGATGGGTGGTACGTCCGTCCAGCGATGCCTTCTCGTCCTGCAAGTGCATCACTTCAAAATTGATATTTATTCCTTTAACGACTTTTTGGAGGAATTTTTGCCCAAATACACATTTCGAACGCTTCGCCGAGCAAAAACACAACCCTTATATCGTATCCGGATGGCAGCAGGACCGTATCCTTCGATATCGTGTGCATGGTAAGCAATTTACGAATGGACAAAAGCAAAGGAGCCAGAGGGAGAAAGAATAAATAATGAGGAGTAAGAAAAAAATATATCCATAAATATTAATTTACGTCCATATAAAATCTCGATAATATCTTAGGAATATCCTTTTTATGGGACACATACACCAATACACTCATCGTACAAATACACTGTCAGACATTTGGACTGCATATGCATCAGGGTCCTCCATCTAACTGGTACTGTATGTTTTATTCAACTTTCAAAGTACTCGTATTTTTATATTCTATTTTTTTTTTGTTATCTCATTTTATTGCTTACAGTTTGGAGAACTATTCCAAATGATACTTCAGATCTTTGCACTGGATGGAGAAGACGATATGGCCCTGCTGTTTCTAGCTTCCCACACTGCCACACTGCCATGCTGGCTTTTGAATTTTCAATGAAATGTAGGAGTTAAAAGGAATTTCGTTTGGCGAAGTCGAAGGATTGTGTGCAGCTAGCTTAAAAAAAAATCAAGACGACTTGTGTGCCATGAGACCGACTGGACCGTACCGGCCTGGACCAATGGACGCTTGGCTGGTCTTGGCGTATCGCCGTTGTATATCACTATATCTGTGAAACAACAGGGGATGACCATTAAATGGGCATTGACGGAGTTAAATCGTAAAATCCCTAGGGTATGATATTTTTTGGCTTTCATATAATATATAATGGAAAACAAGACGATCATGTCATGTGAACTTTTTTTCGTTGAAATGAAATCCTCCAAGGGAATGACCATGTGGAAATGTGAGATTTTTTTGTTGTTTTTTTTGCGCTTTGGTGGGGTAATAATTTTTACTTTGTTTACTTTGTTTGAAACAGGGATACGTATAAGATTAAGTTTAGAATCCTTAGAATTTTTTTAAGGCCGTTGACTTTGGGCTAAAAAAGCCTTACCATGATAAGTTTTCATAAGGACAAGACCTCTTGAAACTGTAGTGAGCAGAAAAATTTAAATTTTAGGCTTAGGATACAATTTTTCAATAGGCAGAGACAAATTTTGACAGCTTATGGCGGCCATGTTGTTTGTTCTGTTTCGTTTTTATTACATAGCCGTTAAAAGCAAATCTCAGTTGGCAAGTCGAGAAACACGTTCAAATTTTACCAGTTGGAAGTGGACCCCGATATCAGCAAAACAAAAAAAAAAATCACGACTGGGTCGCACGACCTTGCACTTTTGTAATAGAATTATTTTGAATTTTAAAAGTGAATGTTATTGGAGAAGAATGTTCATAACCATTAAATTCACTTCTTAAAGGGCTTAAACAACTAATTTAGTAGTTAGAGCTTAAAACAGGAAGGAAAACAAGGAAATACAAAACTATGCTAGAATAAACATTATAAATCATTTCTTAAGACATTTTTGAGAAACAAATAATACTAACCCGGTTTTGAGATATCGAATTTTCAAAAAAAAAAAAAAGTTTTTTCTTTTTTTTTTTTAATTCAAGTTTTTTTTGTAAGTTCTAACATACAATCTTTTTTAAACTTCTGTTTAAAAAAAATTCATTAAAATCCGTTATGGCTATAATGAGAAAGTCAAAATTTGAAAGAATTGTTCTATTGTAGGTACAGTCTACAGTAATGTCCTAATTTAATTTAATTAATTAATTAATTAATTAATTTTTTTTTATAGATCCTAAAAATTAAATAAAATTTGAATCAAAAAATTTAAATGCCGTTTTTGAGACAACTGGAAGATAGCATTAATTATTATTTATTTATTTATTTATTATTTTCCAAGTAGGAAACTTTACATTTGAAATATGAACAATTCATAAAACGCATGTTTAAGGTTTGTTTCTTTTAATGAACTCGATTCTTGGCCCGTTTTTAATGAAGTTTTTCTTTAAAAACAGCAGTTTTTCCTTGGAATCATGTACCTTTTTGGTTCAGTGAGAAAATACTATTGAAACATTTTCTGAACTTTAACATAAACAAATTGATCTAAGTCATCAAAAAATGGTTCTATGGGGGTTACCATCAAAAATTTTTTGTAAATTTTTTCATCCATTATTTTATTAAAATCCAGACTAACTGATTTTATATTGAATATTTTTTTAAAAAAATGTGTGATAAACATTTTCAGAAAAAAAAAGTTGTATGGCAGGTACCGTTATTTTTGGTCTTAATAAAAAAAGAGAAAACATTTGGTAGACAAAATTAAAAAACAAGCTATTTACCAATTTTAATCAAAATCGGCGAAGCGATTAGGATGTAGGTTTTGATGTTTTCTTATGAATACGTAAATTACCATATAAGCGGTAATTCAATAGGGATTCCTAAACTTTGGCATGTGAGAGCGGCAATATTGTTGAAGCTTCGTTCGTCAGATTGGCTTTCGTTTAACTACATGAGCAAATGGATAAATTGTTTTATGAAAGCAACTCTTCGGGCCCTGCTATCAAAAAATAACATTCAGTGACGGGCCCATTTCTAGATAAATATGTTCGTCAATAGCAATCCACACCAAGCGGCAATTCATCCGCAGAAAATCATTTGTTTGCTAGTTGCGGGCTGGTTACGTTATCAGTCCACACATCTTCGAAAACGAAAATGTCATAGCCTTCCCCATAACCGGAAAGTGTTGCCGATTGATTATAACTAAGTTATTTTGACTTACAGAGATTATACGCGATTTGACTTTTACTTTTGAAGTGTTCTAAAGTCGCAGGTTTAATTTTCCAATAAGCTGCAACTGGCTAATGTCCCAGAAATTAAACATAACAAATGGCAATGCTTAATAACAGCAGGAAAATTGAGCCTCTTAGATGAGCGCAAACCAGGAACGCCATTGTTTATAATTTGAATGATTACAATATTTAGCATAAATATAATGTAATTAATGCGGGATCAAGTCCTTTGTAGATTGCATCCATTTTTCCATTAATTTTTTTGATTACTTTTATAAACTCTGAAGCATTAGTACAGTTTTCCGAATTATTTTCATCAAAAAGAAAAAGGCAAAAAATCATCTTTTTCTTCCTTGGTAGTTTACTTAACTGTATAAACTTTCCTATTTACTTGCGACTTATAGGTACTATAAGGCAAGTTATGCATTCGTAGAAAAATCGAACTTGAGATTTTGGTCAAAGTTGACATTACGATGATAGAGAACATGGAAAATGTTGGGCTCGCAATTCTGTCCGTCTGTCTGTTCGACTGCAGCCTAAACGACTCGGCCCATTTTCTTTAAACTTGGTAGATATCATTTTTAATTCCCCCCCATAAATATTTTTTTTTATAAATATTTTTTTTTGCTTAAGAACTGTCCCACACATTTTCTTAAAAAAAAATCCAAAAATTTCATTTAATAGTTTTTGTTTTTGATTATTTCAAGAACGGTACTATCGATTTTGATAATTTTTTTATGCTAAAGCTTAACAAAAGTTTGAATATTATTGTGTATTCAAATATCGATTTTTTTTGGATTTTTAAAAAACTTCAATTCTTTTTTTCAAAACCCAATACATATTTCGAAAACCCCATGTTCGATTTTTTTCAAACTTAACAAATAATAGTTTTTCAATACAATCTAAAAGATTTGAAAACAAAAAAATGTATATTACCAAAAAAATATAGGTTCCCACCATACAAATACTAAGAAATGGTTTTTGAAAATCGTATTTTCCCCGAAAACGGCTCCGAGAATTTTGATATAAATTTTTTTCTTGGAATTAATTTTTACGATCAATACTGACTGTATCTACCATAGAACCATTTTTTCAAATTTTGAATTTCTTATTATTGGCAAAACGGATTTTAATGAAAATATTAGTAGAGAAGGTTCTTAAAAGTTTAAAAAAACATTACATTTCAAGACTTTAAAAAAAATATTTTTTGAATATTTTTTGAATTTTTGAAAAAAAAGAACTATTTTTTTCTTGGAAAATTCGATATCTCAAAAACGCCCCAATAATTTTTTTTGAATTTTTCTTATTCGTACAATAATATAAACTTTAAGTTTGCGTATCAAAATTTTTATTTTTTCTTAAAAGTGTTTTAAATTTTTTTTAGAAATAAGTTAGTTTTAAGTCAAATTGTATGTATAAAAAAAAAAACAAATTGAAAAATAAAATTCCCGAGTTCTGTACTATATCAGCTTCGAGGTTTTGAGAAGCCTTTAGCTTACCCTTTTTTTAGTATTTTAAATCATTTAGTAAAAATCCAAATGGGAGAGAAAATAGTTTCGGTAGTCATTGTCATTTTAGTTTCTTTTATGAACAAAACTTAAGTTTGTCGCCTTCTGCATTTCACTCTAACTGTTTGGTCATTCAATCCTGAGCTCATAGAGCTCACTCCGAAGCTCTGTTGTTCTGATTGAAAAAAGAAGCACAAGTTGAGCGCTCTGAGCTAAAACAAAACACAGATTTAGGTGTTGCGGTTTGATAAGTACTTAGCCTACAAAAGAAAAATAAAAATTTTCGAAAAGTGGCGATTTATTTCTCAACAAAGTTTCCTTTTAGCTCGATGCACTTGATCCAGCGATGCTCCAACTTTTTTATCCCATCCGAAAAAAAGTTTTTCTCGAGGTCTGCAAAGTAGGCCTCCGTGGCAGCGATGACCTTTCAACCAATTTAGCCGTGCGGCGACGGCGGAGTTGTGAATTGGTGCCTGTTGTCCGGAGAGAGCAAACGCGACACCCATCGCGCCGAAAGCTTTCTCATGTCCAAAATTTCATATAGGATATGACCCACGCGGTTTTTTGAGATGCCTACTGTTTCAGCTATGTCGCGCAAGTTCAATTGACGGTCTGCCAATACGAGAGCGTGCATTTTTGACACATTATCCACCGTCGCTTCGGTCGTAGCCATTTTGAGGGCACCTGAGCGGGGCTCATCAAAAACCGATGTGCGACTACGTTGAAACTCGCTATACAAATTTTTGACGGTCGCCATCGAAAAAGAAGAGTCACCGTACACAGCATCCAGGTGATTTTGCTGCGCGATATTTCCCTTCCAAAAACAAAAATCGAATCACCAACCGATATTGCTGTTTTTCCATTTTTCTGAAATTCGCGGACAAGCTGGCTGCCACACGTGGTCAAAACAAAACTACGTGTCCGATTCGGCTGAAATATACTGAATATACTAAACGAATAAACTGAATATACTAAACGATAATAAATCTCTCTTGCGATGCTGGAACCATCGGGCGGTGAGGCTAAGTACTTATCGGACCACTACCGTAGGTATTTGATCCAAACAAAGATAATCTTTTGCTGGAAACATAGCCCAAGTGTCCACGTTAATGACACCAGAGACGTATTAGTTCATAAATTCTAAGCACAAGTTTTTCGCTATATCTTCCAGAAATGATATTTTTATCGAGAATATGTCTAAACAGATTAGTTTTGTTAACTTTTTTTTCCTATAACCCCAAATTATTTTCCAGGTGCGTTACATCGATTTTTAAGTGCTGGATTGTCACTTTTCAGTGAATAAATTTTTTCGTTTATACGTTAATTGTCTTATTTGATAGGCATGTTCCTTAAGTTTTATTCAAGGAGGCTTGCAATAGAGGTCTTCGTCATGGTAACATTCATGTTACCAACAGAAGTTGTATCCTCAGTGTTAGACCCATTGTAATCCGTTTTAGCAGCGATTCTTTGTATTCATTTGAACTTCTTTTCTTAAAAACTAAAGGGAACAACTCATCTTGAATCTTTTTGTTTAGCTTGGTTCTTAAATAGGTAAAAATTTTAGTAACCACTTTAAGTTAATTTAAATACGAAATCATTTGTGCGATCTACTTTTTTCCAATTTCTTAATAGCAAAATTCATGTCCGCTATAACCATCATAATAAAAGGAGAAGTTTCCAAGAAGACGCACTTTTTATAATGAGTTAAGCCTATGACAAAGGTAGATTAGTTTAATATTATTTTAATGGAAGATTGGCAATAATTGTACTACTATAAAGTGTCTAAAAGTATACAAGAAACCTCTGGCTAAGAAGAAGCAATCGAATTATAGTTCTAAATGAAAGAAGTTCTCTTAATACCTACTTATCCCCAGGCAACACCCAATTAGATTCTAATAATCAAATAAAATTAAACTAGGTACATATGTATGTACTTACAAACTCAGAACTTGTTCAAAATACTTTTGTAATCTTCGCCGAAGATATTGTAAGTTATTCTTGTTATGAACTCACTAATTCAACTCTTTCACCTTTGTTCATCTACAAAGATAGACATCATTAAATCTCAATTTCATCACTAAGTTTTGTTGAAATAAATTCACTAGGTACTGACCCAAGCTGCAAATCCATTTAAAAGTTTTATCTTAACTATTCGAAATCTCCAAGAAAACTATGATCCTTCATATTCCCAACAATTTTTAACTTCAAGAATTTAGTTAAGCCTTTAAAAAGTTGGAAGTAGTTTTATTTTTCGAAAAACGAACCAATTAAGTAGATAATAATATAATAAATTCCATTAAAAAAAATGTCTTCCCATAAAGAACATCCTTTGAACTCCGGAACAAACCACAACATCATCAAATACTTTCATACCCTGCAATGGCAGACTGCTGAATGAGCGCAAAAATTACTGAATGATCCATGCATCCATGAAAACCACCAATGCTAACCAAAGTGAGAAGAATCCTTTTTGTCTCGTAAATATCGAAACCACAAAATGGCAAAACATATCCTTCCTCGACAGCCTAGAGCGACATAGCGTTGCATTTACACACACACACACACACACATAAACAGAAGCAACCACAGCGCCAAAGAGAACAACGTAATAATTAACAAAGTAGTCCACTGGATAACGAATAGAAGGCAACACAAAAAATTATAACCAAACCAACACAAGTACACATTCAAATTAAAAAAAAAAAAAAAAAAACAAAGAAAATTAAGGATAATTGTAAAACTTTAAACATTTTTCAATGAAATTGGTGAAATAAAAAAAAAAAAAAAACAACGAGGAGGTCCTTTTCTCGTTACACAATAGGAAATAATAAACTATCACCGATGCGCGGCGAACCACAGAAGCCTCTAGGGGCATCCCCAGCGACGACCAACACTTCCACTTGCATATTACCACGAAAAACCTCTTCCATATAAACAAGGACACGCCAGAGGATACTGACATAGCAAACAATGCATTCTGCTGCTATGTCGCGTCCGTCCGCATCGTCGTCGTCGTCGTCGTCACAGTCGACACCATTGTGATGCTGTGCTACACTTTACTTCCTATCCTTTCTATCCTCTGTGCCCCTGTAGCCATTTGGTCTTTCAACCAAGTTTCGTTATAGATTACTTTTTGCCATTTTTCTCTCTGGTTGTCGCGTTGTCGTTGCCGACGTCGTCGTCATCGTCGTTTGGTTATGGGATTTCGCGGGCCGAAGGGCGAAGGGAATCCTTGTTATCCTTCAATGCCGCGAAATTTCATTGTCTATGCAGAAATGCATTGGACAATAGCGCCCCATACTCCGGATCGGCGATAGACCTTTGTTTTCAATTCTTTGATACCCAAGGGTGAGCTAAAATCACAAAACAGTCTGACCTATGCGTGTGGTGTAAAGTGGGGTGCAAAAGTAAATAAACTTTATCCGGAAACTCGACCATCAGATTGCTTAGGAGCTGCTTCCCCGCCATCTTGAATTTTTGAACAGGTGCTTTTCAATTTCTGTCTTAAAGGCGAATTGACTAAAATACATTTTTTGACTTAAAAGCCTAGTTTATAAGCCTGTTGAATTATTGAAGGAATTTTTTTCATCGCCACTGTAACCGCCACTGCTGTCAACTGATTTGCAATCAGACTGCAATTTCGCATCCAACTACATCATCCCTTGTTATGTCCCATTATGTGTACACAAATGAGATGTGGATGCAGTTTTAATTAAAACTTTAACGCCGCTATAAGCTGTGCCACAATGCCCCCCGAAAAGCCATATATAAAACCACCCCCACCCACCCATAATACAAGGCCAATATTATTCATGTAAACGAACGCCTTTTACAATCGAATAAGCACCGACAAAATTTGCGGTCGAACTACAGCAAGAACAACAACAACAACTACTAAAAACCGTTTTACTCTTCATATTACTAGCCGAGAGTTGGACCACAAAGATACCCTGTGGTCAATCATCGGATCTCGCAACGAAAACGGTTTTAGGGGTAAACAAAATCGTTCACGCACATCCGCCCACGGTCCACGGAAGCCTTTGAACGGAAGTGACCAATATTATACTCGTAGAGATGGTGGCTCCCTCTTTGTTTTTCGATTTTGATAGTTTGCCTAATAGCTCCCTGCCGGGCGAAATTTCGCTGAAAACTTCTAATTTTATTGTCCGACGAGATTGCCGGTTGCTATTGGCGATTGAGACTCGTGCGTAGCGGGTGTGGATGTGCAAATTTGTGCCTGGAATGGATTCAGAACTCGCGAATATATGTGTGAATAGGTTGCTACCTTAATTCAATGTGCGAAGTGCGCGTTGTAGAAGAACTATTTGCATATCCTGCCGGGCTTGGAGGGGGGTTCTCCACTCGGCCTTACCCCTCAATGTTTCCTTTCTGTGAGACACCTAAAAGGAGCCCGGGGCTATTTGGAATTCATTTAGAAAGCAGTGTGGCCGGGACGGTTTCCATTGAATGTGATTCGTTTTTTCCGGGCTACACCGACTAAAAAAGCGAGGGGAGTGCTTAGTGAGCGATAGCTTGTGAAAGGATTTCCTTGTTTTGTTGGCCTGTTATGTTGGGTTTTGCTTCGCTTTGGCTTTCTGTTGAACCGGAGAAAGTTTCTTGGCTTAAATCTATGCAAGATTTAAGTATGGAGTGGGGTTTGTTTTTTGCCGGTATTGCTTCCGAGGAGGGAGAAAATTTAAATCATCAAAGCAAAAAGGCCTTGAATCGTAGGTATGAATGCCTGACTAAGTGGCCTAGTTTAGAGTTCTATGGAAGTCTTTTGTTTTTGGTGCAAGATATATACAGGTCACTCTGTGTTATGTGCAACGGTTGATTTAGTGAGGTTTCAGTGAATGCAATTTAATTAAGGTGTTTGTGTCTGTGTGTGTGTTTGTGTTGGATATGGAGGCTGTTCGAGTTGGTGTTCCTTTGAATTTTCAGTTAAAGGCGTTGGCTTTTGTGTTTAGATTTGGAGATTGTTGGGGCTGATAGAGAGATCCTTTTTGAGCGAAGGTACGGATAAATGAAGGAATTAGTCTGTTTTTACCCTTCTGGAAAACGTTAATCAATTCGTGGAAATTCTCTTGTTGGTCTCGAATTTGTGAATTGGTATTCACTGTTTATTTTTTTTTTTCAGTTTCAGTTAGAGCAAAATCTTTGATTGCTTCCTTTAAGGACGGTGCCATAGAGAAAGATTGCGAGTCCGGAGGCGCACAGAATTCAAAAAGGACCTTAACCAATTTGAATTTGGCGTGTAAAACAGGAGCTATAGCGAACGAGTTGACTGGAAGACGCTTGTGGGTTGAGGAGTTGGTCCACTCAAATTTTCTAACAATAACATCTCTAAAACTTGAAACGATGTCAGGGAAACCATGAAGAACTTGATTTCTGCGCCCAGGAGTTCGCTTAGAAGCGTTCTTGATATTTCGTGTTAAAAAAACAGATTTGTAACGATGCGATTGTTATCGCGAATCGAATATTTTCAATTATATTTTGGAATTTTCACTTAGATTTATAGTTTTTATTTTGTGCGAATTAGAAATGCTTAGGTTGAAATGGTTGCCAGCGTCGCAGCTGACACACTAAGGCCAGCTTACAGGGTTGGCCGAACTGTCACTTTTTAGAAATAACTACATACAACTAACTTATGTATTTCAATGTAGTTAATGAAACAAATTGTAGCAGAAGTAGTTTCAAATATCAAATTATCTGTCAGTCAGGTTGTCAGCTGTCACTACACCCCTTTTACAGGAACAAACTCAGGCGATTTTTGACCCCTCCCTATCTTCAGTACCAATGAAGTTAGAAACTTAAAATTCCGATTATTTGCTAAGCTAGTTAGGCACAGGCGTCTCACCAAATTTCAATTTTCTAGCATAAGCGGTTCCTGAGATATAAGGCCTCGAAAATCACAAAAACTGTAACTGACAGATTTGATGGGCTTACTAGGCAAGTTTTTTGTATGTCCAATTCGAAAGGTTTTAAAAACTTGATCAGTGAACCCATCAAATTTTAGTCAGTAATCATCAAATAATAAAATTTCTCTATTACATTGTACCTAGCTGTTTAAATATTATTCTACTTTAAATATTCGGTATTAAACCATCATGAAGTAAGAACGTGGCGTACTTTTGGGTCTCAGTCTTTGCACGGCTGACTTGGTTCACAAAGGTTTTTGTATAGAAGAACTTGGCTCTTTTTTTAACATTTATGTTTTTGGTCTGATTGATTTCTCTCCAAATTTTTAATATTTAAATTCTAGGCCATCGTATGGTATGACAGAATGATCTGTTCATTGCTCAATAGTGAACCACTTATTTTGTATGAGTTTTCTCTCAACCCTAACTGTTTGAAAAATATTATGGATTCTTTAATATTTTAGGATTATTTTTTTTTTTCTAAATAAGCTTTTGTTATTCTAGATATTGCTTGAGCTGATAATTTATGAGCATTTCCATGACCTTGGAAAGAAGGAGCGTAAGAGCGATTAGACTAGATTAGATTATAGTAAGGAGGAGGGGAGGGGGAAGAGACAAGTATAGTAGGACAGATGGAAAAGCTTACGCAATAGTCAATAGCCAGCGACTCATAAAATTCATCACCCGGATAATAATCCCCTAAAATTCCACTGCCTATTCTTGTAAAGAACTCGGTTTAAATAATAATGTGTGTAATCTGACTCAGGTATTCTGTGTAATCTTAGACAGCTCCTAGAAACCTGCTTCTCAAGAACCCAAATCTTTTTCATTTAGATATGTAGCAAAAATGATCAATCATCGGCTGGATGACAACCATTTAATAAATCACCTTCATCCTGCTATCATGTCGGGTGAAACAACCGTCAGGACAAAGGCCCTTATATGAGCAGCATTTATATGTCTGTCGAATTACAAATATTGATCCAACCAGATACCAAAGTACCTTTCTACACTTTTCCTATCCAGTTGCTGCTTAAGTGACCCTATGATCATTATATTGCGCTAGTTCTTTCACGTATCCCTTGAAGCTGCTCGCAACGGAGTCCTAAACACAATAGTTTCTGATTTCTGAAAGTTGATTTTCAACTTCCAGATCACAATAAAGCTGTTGAAGTTGTTGAAGTCACGCTACAAAAGAATTTTATGATCTCTTAGATCTTTAGTACACGCAACTTTTGGAGTTAGGCTACCTATTAGATCATTGGTGTGAATCCTGAAAACCTTTTTTTAATTTAAAAATTGCGATAGAAGTTACATTGCCACATTTCACAAAAAACTTTCTACCATTGAGAATGTCATACAGCATATGTGTAGTAGTGCCAAATTTGGTCAGCTTTATATAGAGACCCTCAAGCCAAATAATGTTATGAGCCTTCTCAAAATAAACTAGAAGGGCACGAGTATATTGCTTTTTAGTTTTGTTAAATACATATCGAAGACCAATTTAGATGCAGCATAAATTGTGTGTCATGTTCCGCCTAAAATAGAATTTAGTATTCGGCTGATACTCACAAGAAGACATTTCGCCAGAGAGCTACCCCTTCCGTTTTTTTGGGACGTACCATGGCTGTTTTCAACCACAACCGATAATATTTATTACTCAAAACATTGTTAAACAGCATGTTATAAGTATTAAGTCGCTCTCAAGGTAGAAGCCGTAGTACAACGTTGGATATACCCACCCATTCTCATTCTCTAATGTGTCACCTTCGAAACTAATATGCAACAGGTCCCACTTCACTCGTCGCGATGATGGAGTTTCCTAAGTTTTCTTCATTAAACCTGTTGAAACCGATGAACAATTCTAATGAACAAAATTAATCGAAATGCTTCCATTTTTAAGTTTATGAAGTAAATTAATAAATCAAAGCCCAATACCTAGTTGCTAGTGAAGTTGAACCTATAGTGATTCACAACTCACAAGCATTCATGGGTGCGTGTTGCTGGAAGAAATTAAGGCGACCTACAATATTCTCCCGCGCCCAAAGGGCTAAGTTGAACAGCACTTTTCATGACAAGAGGTAGTACCCATTTAAATACGGATATTGTGTATGTAGTACTTCTTGGCATAATGTTTAGGTAAGGCTAGGGACTGTCACGCACCAGCCGAAATGGTTTGTTACACCTGAAACCAAACCGGTTTTCTTCATAGGTACTGTCGCTGGCGAGGAAGTTATGAATCCTGCAAAAGTATCTCCTGTCGTGCAAATTGCTTCGTTATCAGGTCATCCGAAATCCGCATGAGACGTAGGTCCCATGACACTCTTACTGGAGAGTCAATATTTAAGAATTGATACATCGTTTCCAATCCTTTTCGACTTGGTACCCTGATTAAAGAGTATCTGTGGGAATATATTGTAAATTTTTATTTTTTATTTTTTGACGCTCAAATCGTTTATTAAACTTAAAAAAAATATTTCTTACTTGTCCGTGATTAAAATTAATTCCTCACCAACTCATATTCAATTGGCTAAGATCCTTAAGTTATAGTTGAACATGGCCTAAGCTAACAACATTAGTGATGCAAAATTTTCTTTATTTCATTAATACGAGTATAAGGAAAATTAAAACATACACATCCCGAGCTATATGTTTTAATAAAATTTGAATTTGAATTTGATTTAACCATCTAGTGTGCCTCCCATTTAAATACATTTCGAGTCGGGACCTAACTTTTTCCACATCACCGCACAACATCAATCAGATACGCACAAAATCTCTCCACTGGAAAACACAATTACCAATTAAACTAACCCCCAAGCTAATTAGGGTCAGAGAAGTTCTCTGGCACTGGCTTCTGGTTGTTATTTTGGTTGAGCATCAGCCCAACAATATGCAAAGCAGGATAATTTGTGAATGATATCTGTGCTACAGCTTCGGAGCCACCCAACCGTATCCTGGCATCGTCTCTACATATACGAGTACACTTAAAGTCTCATATCAATGACTTAATATCTCTTCCTTACTATATCTCTGGGTGGTTTCCTAATTTGTTTATTGTGTGTGAAAATGAGTCTAAATAACTGTTTACACTCACTCAAACACACACATACACACCAAGGTACCCACTTACAAATACAAAAATAGAAAGAAATTATACTCCAACCACAAAGCACTAATCAACAAAAACAAGAGGAATTCATTTAACCAAATGTTTGGCAACTTTGTTTGTTTTTTTTTAGCAAAAAAAAAAAATAACCGCACCAGAAGGATTTCATAATATCATTGAATCGTCCTTTTATTTTTATTATTTCGAATGTTTTTTTAATTGTTTTGAGTACAGTTTGAGGAACAACCAACAACAATAAAACTTAATTCACCCCCCTTTTCGAACTAATTTGCATAAGGATATGTTATGTAGTTTCCTTGCATAGTTTGAAGGGTTATATCATAATTAAGTTCCCAAAAACAGGATAATACAGTTTTGTGAAGTAGTAGTTTACATAATATTGTGAATCGGGTTTATGGGTTTGAAGCAATTCAAAGGAATAGGAAGGTACGCATTAAAAAGGGGTCTTAGGAGGGCATAACACATGAATTAATGTGTTTTCGAGGAGCGATCCCTGAACTACATATTTTGAATTTTATTATTATTTTCGCAACGATAACAAAAGTTGATAACTTTTGATGAGTGCTATAATAATTTTACTATATAAACTGGACGATGACTATATGGATGAAGAGATTGCAAAGTTGTTTATGGTTTGAATTGGTCTCCTTTGTGAGGGCTCCGTGTTTTAATCCGAGATGGATGTGGAAAGATTTGCTCATCATATATATGAGACAAAGGTTTAAGGAGTCATTTTATTGCAAAATAACTTTTGAAATCGCAAAACAATTGACCCTGCATAATATTTGATAAAAGAGCCGGTAGTTAAAGAGCTTTATTACATACAGCCCTCATGGCAGCTCATGTTTGTTTAACCTAGAACACTTCTTTGCTTTTAGAATTTATTTTCAGGTCTAGTATAAACGGAATCTGTGTTTTGCTTACTAAAAAATTCAGAAGTTGAAGAATCTGAAATGACTTATCCTTCAACTGGTCACATGTGCTCAATCTAGTTGAAGATCCAGTGGTCGCTTCGGTATGATGGAAACACATTTTGACGATATACCTAGTTCTTCTTCAACTGTGTGGCGTTTGGTGAAGCAATTTATTTATTAAAGCGACAAGAGCTCCAAATGCACCATTTCTGTCCATTGTCAATTGTTGGAAGGGATGAATCTGCCGAAAAAGTTACTAGTGAACGATGCTTTTCAACGGTCTGATTGGTGTCACACGTTTTCTCATGGCCATCTTCTCATGTTCTATCACCAATTTTAGTTTTAGTTTTTGATGACTGTGGCCCTTAGACTCTTCATTTTCTGCTCATAAAAATAGATTTGGGACTTAAGCAACCCCCCACATATTGTACGGGGTCAAATCGTGCGATCTCAGTGGCCATAACTCATTTCGTATATGTGCATGAGATTGCCATGCCCTCAAATTACACGTACAGAATATTCATTTTGGCATCAGCTGTGTGGCATGTGGAGAAGTTCTGTAAGAACCCAATGTTCATCAATCGGGAGTGCTCTCCATTCATGGTGACGGCAAATCGATTGTCGTTTTCGGAGAAGTATGGTGGTGCCCCACAATCTTCACTAACCCACAGTGACTGATGGATTGCCGCTACTTGATGGATCTCATATGTTTTGGCGTCGTCCCACATTCAGAAATTTTGCTTCTTGACGATCCGGTCATCCAAAAAATGACGTTGCTGAAAATGATTTTTTAGCTGCAATCGCTGACTGCTACCAGCAGTTCCAGAACCCAGTTATCAGTCCATGGTGTTGTCTCTTTAAGTGTCTGAAAAAAAATAGCCGCCACAAAAGAGTTTGAAAATTATTATACATGTCAAATTCTACACGTTGTTGCCACTTTAAGTGTCTAAAAAAAATGTAAAAGAAGAACAAAATTATAAAACAAAAACATGTCCGTCACAGAACTGTCAAAATCCACCCAGTTTTGTCTCTTTAAGTGTTTAAAAAAATAAAAAGAGAACAAAATTATAAAACAAAAACATGGCCGCCCCGGAACTGTCAAAATCGTTGTTGCATTTTAAGTGCCTAAAAAAAAATAAAAAAAGAACAAAGTTATAAAACAAAAACATGGCCGCCACAGAACTGTCAAAATTAACCCGATCCTAGGGGCAAATGCTATTAAATCAAAAATGGTTGTCGACAATTAAAATCATTGTGTGCGGAGATTACAACAATAATCTCTTAGACTTCTCTCATCGAGGGTATGAAAACTTTTAATTTAACACCGGTAAACACCACTGTTACCAATTTTTCTGGATTTTTCTTGTAATTTCTTTTATATGACAAGTTGTCAGCTTCAGAAATTTCAAAAAACGATCTCATTTACTTGGCTTTTAACTTCAGGGTCAAATATAACGAAACTTCCTTACAATTTTAGAGATTTCAAGATTATTCAGATTTGATGCAAAGTTGTTGAAATATCAGTTGGCAATGTGTTTATAGATTACACTCTCCTGATGATCAATTTGAATTCCTAAACAATAACATTACTTACCTACATATTTAATAGATATGTTCCTGTGATAATCAGATATAAAAACAGTGAAAATTCAATTGTATTGTTGGTGAACAGAGCTTTATACTCCTACAGCGCCATCTGTTGGAATATTGCATATCTACTTTATGGAAGAAACAAAAAGCTCTTTTCCAATGTCAAATGTATTTCCCCTTATTCCAATCATCTAGAACATTCCAAGACGAGAACCTTCGAGAACAACTAATTCGAGTATATAAGGGAGTGTTCACGGTGAGCGGAGCATAGTTGATTTTCGATTATGAAAGTGTGCAAAGCTGAACTATTGGATTGTGGAAAGTGTAATTAAAGAAGTGTGATTTAAGTTTGAATAAAAGTATTGGAATTGATTATAAATTGAGATTTATTGTTTTGATTTGAAAAGTGTAAATAAAGAAGAAATTCTAAAAGGAGTTATAAGTTTTATTTAAAGAACCTAGGAAAAATATTACAGTATTATAAAAAACTTAGTCCTTCTATGAATCGGCGTAAGCTATGGAAGATAGGCTTAGATGGAAAAAACTGTAAATGTGATGAAGAGTTGATGTAGACCCTTTAAATAAGGTAGTTGTTGCATTTCCAGCACTTTCCAATGCTCACTCCGATTTAGATGACATTTCTTCTTTCAGATATTCAACTGACGTTTCTTTCGAAATTATATGTATGAATAGCATAGACATTGTTGAAAGTCTTTTATCTGTGAAATCACATGCGATAGGCATTTACGGAATACATCCTGTGTTCATAACTTATACATAAATGTATATAACTTATACATTTAATACAATATTAATGACCCATTTAATACAATATTAATACCGAGAAATGAGAGGAGGAACGAGCTGAGACCAATGCCTTTACTACCTTTTTCGTCAAAAGTATTCGAAAGGATTGTAGAAAAACAACTCAATACAACCTCAACATCGCTGAAGATATTCGACTTGCATTTGACACTGTTGACCACACTAATGTTTTTCACCTTCTGCCGTACTCTTATTATCATCCTATAACATATCAACCTACCTTCCAACAACTATAGAGGAGTCCCTAAGGGTTCTATTTTAGGACATCTCCTTTTCTCTCTTTATATGAATGAACTTCCCGAAAAAAATTAATGGATCATCCATCTAAATGTATGCTGACGATGTTTAATTTTACAAAAGTTGTCCTCTTGGGCTTATTGCAAATTGCGCTTACTTAATTAATAGGGACCTCGAAGACATATCTTGCTGGTAAATATCTAATGGTGTGTCTAACTTCTGTGCGACAGTTTTTCGTGAACGCCATACGACTCTGGAATTCCCTTCCGAGGCACTTAAGGACAGTAAAAGGCGAAGCACAGTTTCGTAGAGAAGTACGTACTCATTTTCAAAATTAATTCCGTTTTCTTCTTAACTTAAAAAACAAATATAACCTATCTTTCTTTTTTGTTTTATATTCAAGGTGCAGTTTTTGGTTTGAATTTTTCTAATTTTTGACTTTTTAATCTCTTTTTCGATTATTTTTTTTTTTAAACTTATTAAAACTTTTTAAAATTAAATGTTCTAAAATCAATTTAGCATACTGTTATCTACACCACACAACACTGACACAGAGCTTTATACTCCTACAGCGCCATTTGTTGGAAAATGGCATACACACGCTTTTCCAATGTCATATGTATTTCTCCTTATTCCAAACAACTAGAACATTCTAAGACGAGAACCTTCGCGATTTAGTTTCGAGAACAACCAATTGAGTGTTCACGATGAGCAGAGTTAATTTTTGATTATGAAAGTGTGCAAAAGCTTTGCTTATTGGATTGTGGAAAGTGTAAATAAGGAAGAAATACTAAAAAGAGTAATAAGTTTTATTTAACGAACTTAGTAAAAATATTGCAATACTATGAAAGTAGCTTTTCTTCACATAATTGTAAAATTTAGCCTTACAATAATTTATAAGAAGGATATTCTTAATGTGCAGGTATTCATTGAATTCAATAAACTAAAACTAAATAATCCACTTAAATAAACCTTTGACTTATTTGAGTTTTTAAGAACTTGGTAAATACTTAAAAACTTGGCATTTTAAAATTAGGGAATCTATCCTTCTTTAAAAACCTAAGCGAGAACTAGTATTGGCATCAGAGAATATTCCCCTGGCAGCATGGAATAAAGACAAAAACACGATTAATTAATTAAATTTATTTTCAATTTAAACTTAACAAATAAGTTATAACTTTCCTGAATTATCAAATAAATATCCTTAAACCAAAATAAAAAGTTTACTTTTTAGATTCAAACAATTTTTGTTCCTTTTTTAAAATTAACAGCCCAATTCAGTTGCCATTAAAAAGAATACCGTAATAAAATATATCCTTAAATTTCAACTGTTTATTCAAAACAATTGTTAAACTCCATTCGCCCCCCCTCCCCCCTCTCCAGCAGCCTCACATAAATTGAAAAATACCTACCATACATTTTGTTCAACTCTCTTAATGCCGACAAGTTAGTGTATAATTAAAATTCACAACGGAAGCCATTTTCAGAAAAAGGTCCCGGATCCTTTATTATATTGTCCGCTAAAAGTGGTCTCATTTGTAAGACCTCTATTTTTCATTTCTTGCTGAGAGAAGCAATCGCAAACTGAGCGAGCAACAATGCCATCACCCCACAGTTTTTATTGTAAAAAAGCAAAATTTAATTTCCATCGTAAATCTTTTCTCAGAGAGATACTCAAACCGCCCGCCACGGGCTTCTTCATTCAATATCAAAGGAAGCACAAAAGAGTCCTAGCGATAATCAGTTTCGCCGGATGGGAATGGGAGACCTTATTCCTATAACCTTTGCTCATCGCGATGACCGTGTAAATCATTTAAGCAAAAGGCGTAATATTCAATGACATCCCTGGACGAAGACAACAGGGATGATGTTGAGGAAGGAGTAGGTAGGAAAACTAACCACAAAGTACACCACAACGATAGTTACGCTTTATTGAATTTTTAAGGTTAGTTAAGAGATTGCGGTGTAGTCATGGGAATCTCCCACCGTTTATCCCCGGTAACCATATAACTAGGATAACACAAATAATATTGTGGTACGCGAGAGACACATCACGATCCATAGGATGAACACATATAAGGTAAGTGAAACCAGGATACCAATGCGCACGTAAGTGTGTCGGGAGATAGCTTAAAGATTTAAAAGCTATTTCCGTCTCTAGCCATATTATTCGGTTGAGGCAGACGCAGAGGCAGTCAGGCAAAATGAGGTTCTTGCAACTTTCCTAAAAAATGTCCTGCGTGTAATCCTTTTGTCATACACCAACACAGCTCCCTTAGAGTGTTAATATGACAAAGGCTTAGGGCAGGGAGATCATGCCAGGACTCATCGCTCACCATGTGTGATTGTGTGGTGTGCTGTAATCCTGCCTCTCCCTATCACCTCTGACATAGCATTAAAGGTGGTAATAGTTTTTCTCATAAACTTCTTTTTCAGCGTAGCGAGAAAAAAAACATACGACGAAGAACGATAACATTTTAGTGCAATTTTTCTTTCACTATAGAAATGCGCGCTGTCATGCCGGCAAATCATGTCAACCACCACGACCACAGACCCAACCAATACATATGTATGTATATACCTACCAACTCGCACAACATCAGCGCAGTATTGTTGGTTGGGGTGGAATAGAGACTTGGAGGTGCTTTGCGTTTAGTGTCAATAACAGTAGTTTGGTGGGTTTGTTCCCAAAGATATATAGCTGACGGGAGTTTACTATCGTTCTCTCGTTCGAAATGAAATGGCATTTTCCTGGTTTTATTTGTCATTTTTATTTGACATCCCGCGTGGCATAACAAAAAAAAAAAACAAAGCGAATAAACGCGACGACAGTGACATTTATGACATTTATGGATAAGGAAGGAGGCTATTGGCTACTCTATAAGCCAGATGTCCATGGAGAATATAATTCAATTTAGTAAGATCACAGGGTTTTGGGTTGTAAAATATAACGGAATTAAGTCACTGTACGTTCTGATACCTCCAAGAACATTTACCAACATTGTTTGTAACGATTTATCGGCACCAATAAAACAGACAGCTCTGTGATAGAAATTAAGCGCTTAAGAGAAAATTGTTTGTGTTCTTACTTTAAGGACCAGAGTGAATTCACAATGAATCAGAATTAATTTAAGAAGAAAATGAAAATTTTTAGAATGAAGTTGATTATTGCAGGTTCCTGGTGCGGGGTAAATCCATGCAAACCGTCAGATTTTTCACTGTGGTCTTATGACGTAATACGTTCATTTGAAATTATGAGACTCACTAAAAAGGGATTTTTTGAAGATTTAATTTTGAAAAGGTTGAAATTGGGCAACACTAAGCCAATGTCCAAAAAAATTTCTGGAATAAGTGGTCTGAACTCGGCCAATAAGATTCGGCAAGTTTTGGAAAGACATCTATCAACTTGCTGAATCATTGAATGTGTGTGTTGTAGAGTAAAGTTTCGATGAGATTTGACAACAGAACGGAGAAACGAAGGTTTTCGAGCCGAGGAGAGCACGTAGTTTTCCAGGAAGCCGTGATCCCGTGAGCCGTAACTGAAGATCTCGAAAACAATAATTGGTTGGCCGTATGAGTTTGTGAGAGACTGGAATAGCCGAGGTAGACAATAGGTTTAGCTTGGAAAGGGACTTTTTGGAAAACTTATCAAGCGGAAGGTTGATTTTTTTTTTATTTAAGTCGAGAAGAATCTAAAAGAAAAATAAATAAAATGCACGACTAGTTCGCACGAACTTGCTCCTATGTAAAAGACTAAGAATTTCAAAAATGAATGTTATTAGAGAAAAACTGTTCATAAGCATAAAATTCGTTTTTAAATGACTAAAACAACTCCTTAAGTAGTTGAAGCTAAAAACAGGATGCCATGTCATTCAATCAAATATTAGTTTATGCAAGAAAAAAATTATAAGTGTCGTTGTAGTGGTTTCTTTTAAAAATAAGATTTTATATACAAAATGTTCAAGACATTTTTAAGAAAAAATTTTGGTACGCCAATTTAAAGTTTTTATTATTGTTCGAATAAAATTAAAATAACAAAAAAAAAATATTGATTGGTTTTTGAGATATTTTTTTTTTTTGAAATTCAAAAAAATATTTTTTTTTAAGTTTTGAAATGCAATGTTTCTCAAACTTCTTAGAAACTTTGTTAGATAATTATCGATGGAATTTACCTATATCACCAGAGATAAAGTTAATAAAAAGCACGACTGATCCTTTTGATGGTACGAAGGAGAAGAAAGTATTTATTATGTAATGTCAAGTTTACAAGTCAGAGAATTAATTTAGGCATGTTCAATTACCTGTCCAATAAACTTCTCTATAAAAAATTTGATTAAGATCCGTTATGCCTATAATGAGAAATTGGAAAAGAAAAGAAAATTGTTCTATGGTAGGTACAGTCAGTAATATCTTGATTTCAAATTTGTTTTTATTAAATTATAGATCGTAAGAATTAATGGAAAGAAAACAATTTTAGCAAAATTTTTCAGGAAAAATACGGTTTTCGAAAACCATTTTTTAACATTTGTATGGAGGGTACCGTTATTTTAAGGTAAAATAATACTAAGAAACTCATCAAGTTTTAAAAAATCGAGCGTGGGGTTTTTGAAATATTGAGCTTTCAAGAAAAAGAATTCATTTTTTTTTTAAAATCCAAAATAAAAATGTTTGAAAATTTGAATACACAATAATATTGAAACTGCTGTGTAGCTTTAACATAAGAAAAATGATTAAAATCGGTCGTACCGATTTTGAGAAAATCAAAAACAAAAAAATGGTTCCAAGGGCGGTATCAAAAAAAAACATTTTTTGGAAATTTTTTTCAACCATTACCTAGCTTTAACCAAATGAAATTTTTTGAATTTACAAAAAAAAAAAATTGTTCGATAGTTTTTTAGAGCTGTGGTCAAACAGACAGACATACAGAAAGACAGAATTGTGAGACCTTTGATCAAAAACTCGAGTTCAATTTTTTTTCCGAATGCATAATTTGCCTTACAGTACCTATAAGTCGCCAGTAAAAATAGTGATTCGAGGCGGAGAAGGAGTTTTGGAGCTAACAAAAATATAATCGAGGTGACAGAGAGAAAGAGACGGATAGGAGGCTTGAACAACATCTAACAATAGAGCTGAACAAACTTGTTTTTCTTCGAGCGTTTTTCTACAACATCCGTAATTCGAGATGCAATTGGTCTATCGTGGAATGTTTATTTCTAAATCCAAACTGATGGTTCGGGATTAGTCTCCTTTCTTCTATTATTTCGCTAGGATTGGTTGATTTCCATAAGGAGTATTTGGTAGAACACGAATCTATTGAGTGAATCATTTTTGAGTTCACTGATTCTTTTCTTATGTTCATTGTTAAGATTGTTGAATACTGCCTTTTCACCTGGAAATCTCGTCACTTAGTGACAAAATTACTAAAGTATGATGTGACGATAAAACGAAATTACCTTTTACACCTATATGATTTCATTTTATTCCTTTAGATACGAAAAACTCAATAAGGTCCTGTTTTTTTTAGGGTCAGATTTCCAGTGTTTTGACAAACCAGCAGAATAGAATTCGCAGTTATATTTGCGGATTGCCTGGAACAGTCGTTTCCCTTTTGTAGTTATGAGCCTAGATCCCCTGGGTGTGCTTAGCATTAAAGTCGCCACCGATAAAGAAGTAAATTTAGGAAATTAAAGAGTTCTCAATAGTCTTCCTCAGTTGAAAAGCGATTTTGTGGGCAATATATAGCTGCTATCTTAAACTCTCTATTTTTATATCAATACTAAATGTTGTTAACCACATGTTTCGTTAGTGAACTTTGGTTCTTCAAAGTGTTTCAAGCACTGTGGTTCCTCCTCTAGTTTTATTCGTTGGATGCAGAGCATGATAACTTGTATAGTTTAGAAATTTAATATAAAGACTTTGTTCTATTGTGAAGTGAGCTTACGACACCAAAAAAAAAATCTATATTTTCTATGTCTAAAAAAATGTTTAATTCGGATACATATTGTAAGACATCGTCTGCATTCCTTGCTGCGATTTTAAGTGTTCTGTCCATCATTGTTTCAGAAAAGCGACTTATTCGCTTACCTGTTTGACTTTCAATTCTTGTTTGTCAATACCTTTTAGAATAAGTGCCAGCATTTATTTTATAGAAATTTCCTCGTTCTTCCGCACATTTTTTACAATGTGGGAATACGATTAATTTGCTAAGCATTGGACTATTACACCAGAAGTCAAGGTTCAATTCCCAGGTACTGCATCCTGCAAGAAAATAACAAATCCTCTAAGAACATCTCTTATCATAAAAACTAATTTCCATTTTCGTCGTTCGGACTCGGTAGAAATCTTCCTTGCCTGCTGAAAACAATCACAAAGAAATGGTTAAGAGTTGAGGAGCTCACTAGTCAGGGTCTAGTCCAAACGAGCTGTTACGCCTCAAAATATTTTTTTCTTTAATATTTACTTTGGGATTATTAATTTTTAAGATTAAGTAAAGCTAAGCTGAAGTTTTACGTTAATATCGTGATCCACATAAAGTCTTACCTTTGCCGAATAAGAGTGTCTTTTTTCAATTAGTTAAGTTAATAGAGTTTGCATCCGAGCTTCCACTTTTTAAATTAGTTGTTTGTTCTTAGGCATCTTCTCAGCTTTTCCACCTTTCAGTTTCTCTCATTGAAAGCTAAATTCACAGTCTGGGAATTTCATTTGGGTAAAGTATGCTTCGTACACTTATACAAATTTACATCTACAAACCCTGGGAGAGTTACACACTCTACTACCAAGAGGATTGGGGATTTAAGTATGCTCAAGTAATGTTATCACTTTGACTTTTCCTAAGTGAAAAATAATATAGGTGGGCTTGAACGGAAAAAAATTTTGTAATTATTTTCAAGATCAAAAAGAACTTAATTTTTTTTCCAATTTCGAGCCCTAAGTGCTACTTCACCTGCTTAGCAGTTCGTAAAATTTAAATGAACTCTCTTCGAGGTGCACAAAGTATTCTTCTGTTGCAATGAATGGCACCTTCCCACTCCTGATTAATCACATCTATGATGTATAAGATATCAACATTATATTGCATCTTCACATGAGTGCAGCTCTAGGTTGATGATATTTTTTACTTATAGTAAACAGCTTCTCAGAAAGGCATGATATTCGTTTTGTAAAAAAATCCATGCTGGAGATCTTCATTAAAATTTATTCAGTTGATTATGAGATTCTGATACTTAGACACTGTTTTTTTCAAAGGGCGACTTAAGGATACAAGAATTTGAAAGGATATTGATAGATATCATAAAAAATAGTTTCCAATAAGTTTTATGAAAATCCTTGTAGTCGTTTCTGATAACTTGATAACCTTTATTTATCTTTAGATAGCGAATGAAACGTACCTTAAAATAGGGCTAGACACATGCGACTTGGTCGTCGTCCTTATTTTAATATTGTGTATCCTTCAGCTGAATGTTTTTATGGACTAGACTTGCGCTCAATTGCATACTTTTGTATTGGTGTAACTCTTGCAGATTGCAAAGTTGCATGAATGCCTCAACGTTGTAAAAAGGCTTAAACAAAAAGTATATTGGATAGAAAGGTGAAGGTGGTGGGGATGGTGAAACCTTGAACACATGAGCCGACATTTGAAGACTAAATAATCATATTTCACCGATAACAAGCATCATTGAGTTTAAAAACTTTCTTTGAAGTTAAAGAAGGAAAGAGAATTCCACACATTGTTGAGAGGAAGAGGTGAGAGAGGGATGAATATAAAAGAAAAATGGTAATGGATAGTTGAATAGAATATGGAGGTCGTTACCAAAAAAATGGGGGTTACTTTATGGATCCCAACCACGATATCGCATCATCCAGCATATGGACCGCTCAAAGGAGATCTTTTTCATTCGCATATTATATAGTTTCATAGCATGAATCTAATTTGGGAAAGAGTGAAAGAATTGGCCACATTGCACTATAACGCCATCAAAGCTGACGAAATTTATTTTCTGTTTGTAGCGAGAAGGTTTGTTCTACAAGGACTTTAATATCGTAATAGCATGAAGTTTAACTATGATCCAAGGTAGCTCTGAATATCTTTAATTTGCTACATGAATTGAAAGAGTTATGCAGCTTTGGGAATTTTGTTCTTAATTTTATTTTTGTTGATTGTGGGTATCCTTAAATTGAAGTTGAGTAAAATTGGAACTTCGGGCATAAGAAACCAATTAGAATTCAAGTTACTTCGAAATAATTTCTGTTTAATTGACTTTATAATGAAATAGAAGTGAAAACTCCAGTGGGATATGAAAATTATAACCCAATAATTCCTTTCCCGTTACACAACTTCTATTTATTCAAGGATTTGCACAAAAGCTTTTACTGGCTTCCGATCAATGGAGGCTTTGCATTCATGAAGATACGGTAATTTTAATCCTCTACGACCTCAGGTACTCTGCTTCCAGGCATCTACACAAAGAACTCTGGAATAAGAAATGGCTTGGTCATAAGCCCGTTGTTCGGTCTTGCTTGTTACCTCGAACCGGATTATATTCACATTTTTGTACAGCTAATATAATCCATAGGTGTATTTTTTCCTTCATTTGACCTCTTCAAACATAGGACTAATTATTGGTCAAAAATTCTTCTTCCGAAAGAGCCCAGTTTCATTTCTGCCTCAGCGTTTATAGTCTAACGCATGGAGTGGTCGTCAAGCAGGAGTGCTTTTGGCAGAGTGTGCTTTTTGTTGGGTTTTTGAAGTTGTCTGTAGAAGCACTTTTCTAGGATAATTTTACGTTGGACCTAAGGTGCGGTTCGTGGAACTGATATTTTCTACGAGGTAGATTAACTTCTTAACTGCTTCAAAGCTGTTGCTTTCAGTAGTGACGGTTTGTTTATTTCTTCGTTAAGTAGTGAAGTAGTATTTCGAAATATTGGAAGCTGCTAATTATTTCGATATTGTCCGCAAACTTTTATAGTTGAACATAATATTATTGAAATAGTGACATCAATGTTAACGCCTGCTCTATCAGTATATGCTACCAATCTGTTCTAGAACGAGATTGAAGAAATGGCATGATAGTGTATTTCTTTCCCAACATCCGGTGCACATCGCAATCAAACATTGTAAAGCTTAGTCAGTCGACACACCTGAATCAGTTTTTCTATAGGATCCCGAGTTTAGCCAACGCCATAAAGAGCTTCTAAATGGGAATGCTATGGGGGTGGCCGTGGCGCGATGGATGTGTGCTCGCCTGTCAACCTCATGATGACAGGTTCGATCCCTGCCGTCGTCTATGTCGCTTTAGTTCCATTAAAAACCTTCTAAAAATTGTCATTAATGGGTTGCTGGTTTACTCATTACATGTTGTTCAGGCATAACACTAACAACATGTAATTGAGTTAAACTAGTATGCCCAACAAGGATGAACACGAATAAAATAATGTGAATTATAAGGGACATATAAATAAGACACGGCATTTCTCCGCTTTAGCTCAGCCGCCATCCCTGGAGATAAAAATATCTGAGACAACCACCAACAGTCTCAAAACATCGTGCCACACATCTTTACTATCCTTCTTTCTCTTCATTAACTTCACGCCCGCGCTGTGTTGAAACATTTAAAGGGTAATCATAATCCCTTGAGCGCGGGTAGATTATAAAAAAAAAAAAAAAGAATTTTCCACAGTTTCAATATTTGGTCTTGTCTGATATTTGTCTAATCAAACTTCATTGAAATATTACTCCAAAAATCTGGGCTCGACTTCTGGTCGTAACTCGTAACCATTTAAAAAAATTATTTATTTTTCGGGGGTACTGCCTGTTGCGAGACAGTGGCAAATCTTCATCTTAGCCGCTTGGAGTCAGCACGAAATTGCTAGTGCCCTTCATTCCTGCAAATTATAGGCATAGATGAATAGTTTCGAGCTGATAGCCACTAAGCTCGAAATTATTTATTTTCGGTGTTACAGAATGGCTTTAAACTTCGCACAGTACGCTGGATAATATCGTTTAGTAAGGATATGTCTCGAACGTTCTTTTGCTCGTTCTAAATGATACTCATCTAGCTTACGTATTTTCTTAGTTTACCAGTTCCCGATCCATAAATAGTCAATAACTGAAAGATGGGGCTTTCTTTCCTCAACGATCTGAAGCATGCTGCTTCCAAGTTATCCAGAACAAGCCATATCTGGGAATGCGATTCGAAGACAGGAAAGTAACCTAGTGACCAAACTACAGAAATCAGATGGGTACATCTACTTTTCCGTGTGTTTCGGTATGTTGGCTTCCTTCCCTGTTTTAAATTTCCTGATGCGTTCTGTTCTTAAATCCAAACGCCATTTGCTGCATTTTTAAGATTATCTGCGGGTTTAATTTCAGCTTGGAGGCTCCTTTCTATGTTGGCTCTTCTTCTCCTCTTTTCTCAAAGTTCCACACCTTTCTCTCACTCTTCTTGTTTGCCGCTGGATATTTGTCTTTTTTGTTTTCCAGTTGAACACGGGTTACTTGACTGAAATGGTTAGTAGCCAACGATGGTTTCGACTAGCTTTTTGATGATTTCGCGGTATTGCTGCTATTGATTCTTAGCACCGGTCCTAGGAGAATTCACACAGAGGTCATAACTTTACAGACCCTTATATGGATATTTTAATCCTGATACAACCGCCATTAGTGTAAGCTTGTCAAGAAATCAATTACTAGTGGTGATTTTGTTAGTTCGTTCGAATATTATTTTATAAGCCACGAGACGTGGTTGCTTTGCCGAGATACGAAAAATTCCAAGGAATTGCACAATTTGCATTACAAAATTCCCGACATGCTTTTACTTTACCGCTGCCGTACAATATTTTGCTTGCACACACACTTTAAAATGGCAAAGGTTGTTTTTTGCCTTTTTCTTTAAAACCACTTCAAAAAGCTCTCGGTTTTCCCAATTTCTTTTTCCAAGCAGTCTTCCTCTTCTTCTGGATCTTTTTCTATGTCAAATACAGAAAACCAACTGGCTACCAGTCATGTCTTAAGGATGGGATCAAACGTCAAAAGCCCCATTCCGATCGCCCGACCCAAGTACCGTTTGAACTCTTTTTTTCCTGACATATCATAGTTTGGGAAATAAAAAAAAGGGGTAACATTAACCTTCATCTGGTTCTCGACTGTATCCATAACCAAAGCAAACGAACACAGAAAAATATCCTGAAACCTATGCACGTTTACAGAATTTTATCCTGGCGGTGGTGACGGTGACGGCAATGGTGGGTGCGGTGGCAGTGGCACGCGGCGGTGGCAAGAGTATAAATGGAATGTATGACGAAATTTTTTGAAGCGAAAAAATGCACAAAAAAGCAACAAAGATCTACTGTAAAAGGCGATAGCCTTTTCTCTCTGATATGTCCCATCAGGCCATCACTTGACCATTCAATTTATGTAACCAGCAAGGAGGAGCAGCTACACTATGCCGTTAGATATACATTTATAGTATTGGGAAGTCCTTCGAGAGACGAAGAGTCGAAGAGTATAAAACACACATACCACCCATACATATCCTTGACGCTAGAATTTAAAGCTTTATGCAATAGAATCGAACTATTCGAGTAAAGTAAGCGAAAGGACCAAAGCGAAATTTATGGATACTAAAGCTGTATTTATAGGTGGGTGGATGGATATAGTGTAGCAACACACATATCACAGGCATTATTTTGGAAAATAGGAGTGTGTATGTGTGTGTGTGATGTTGTAACAGAACTGCTGCAGCTGGATGTGATTTTATGATGACATGGTTCAATAGATACTCAACGATCAAATTATATGGTTAGAATAGCAAATCCTTAATGTATAGGCACCATGATACTGGTTCTATCTATTTGAAGGCAAATATATGAATATGTATCTGCAGATACTTGCCAAAAAGAATAACAAAACAGATAAGACAATTTCCTAGAAGAAGTTGTAGCAGTTCAAACGAATCAATTGATTGTCGCTTCTTTGTAGTTGGTCAAGTCGGTTTTCAAGGGAATTGAATTATATGTCTTGAGTGGTTCTGAGAACGATGGCAAATGTCAATCGACAGGGTAATTTAAAATTTTACCTTAAATTTCTTCTTAAAGTTCAAAGTCTATTGGTCCCTTAATTTTTCGGTTTCGAGTGATATAGGAATAGGAATAACAGGAATATAATTTAGTGTTTCTGATTTCTCAACTTCAAATCCGTACACTTTTTTCCTTACAAATTCAATTCTTATTTTAGTTTTTACAAGAAGATACAAAATTTTTTGTTCCTGTTTCAAATAAAAATTTTAGTTTTAAACTTAGTCAAGTAAATCTATGATTCGATCCTAAAAAAATTTTAACAAGAACAAAAATCCAGTCTGAAATATCTCAGAACGCTGATTGTAATGATTTATCGAAAAATGTACAAAATTAATTCACGACAACAACGGTATTTGGCTAGGTCCAATATGGACGCCAGGTACTGAATTGATTCATATGTCCAAGAATTCTATGAGTAACAAGTCAGCTGTGCAAAGTAGTGAGATCTAAAAGTTTTTTTTTTTTTTGTTTGTAAATATAGAAAAACCAATGAACAATATCATTTAACATGAATCGGAAGTATTCTATAAATGTATAAGAATTTTTGAAATAGTGGATAGAATGAAAATCAATCGGATGTGCTCCATATAATTGAGAAAGTCAGTAGATGTCACTCCTCCTGAATTGAAACTTCTAAGTTTTCGATTTTTTCTCTTATATATGCACCAGAAGACCTACTAATGTTCGAAATTACAGGGAAGTGCTCCATTATTTTGATGATCTATTGGTGAGTCAGTGATTCAGTGAGTCAATCACTTACGGCTTAGCAATTTTCGAAGTTCTAACTATATATCAGGAACCACAAATGCTAAAACCTGAAATTTTGTAAAGCACCTGTGTTCGATCAGCTCAGAAAATAGTATGAATTGGAAGCTTCTGACTCTATTCGTACTGAAGAAGGGGGTTGAATATCACCTGATTTTGTGCCTGTTAGAAGGTGTAGTGCCATGAACTTGACCCTTTGATATTATCTTAAAGTATTAATAATACTCTTTGATCATGTGCCATATTCTTTGCCTGCAGGAAAATACCATTTGAGTTTTAAAAACACATTGCACTATAATATATCCTCTTTTAATCGGTAGATATTTTATTTCCATCACAAAATTTTTGTTATGTTTCATAAGCGGAAACATTTCATTGTCCTTTATTTCGCAAGGTTTTCGATAGTAGTTTTACCTATTGTATACTGAAAATATAGTCTTCCTTTTAACAGTTGGAAATTTCTTGAATCACATGGTCTTAGTCTTGTAGGTCAAGAGATACAAAAATAAATTAAGATAGTTCCAAAATAAATACTTTATTACTATAAGCCTTCACCGCGTCTTTCCCTAAAAAAATTAGTTCAAACCAAGATTTGTATGGTAAATTTTAACTCTTCAATCTCGTGCTAAATGCTCTAAAATCACCTTTAGCGGTCTTGATAATATTTAGCTTGCATTTTATCTGACGAGCAAAAATCCACCCATAACTGTGAAAGCTTTTTTGAATCATGGAGACCCACTGATTTCCCAAGGCACTGCACAAAAAAATCCCTCTTAAATAGACCTTAAATCCGTAAATGCACCTACTTGTATTTTTATTTTAAGTGAGCTACACTCCACATTTTTTATCAGCCATAAAGCCGTGGATATAATGATAATCAATCGCGATTTCAAGCTGGTGTGTTTATTTAAGGTTTTCACTCAAAATTAAAGTTAGCATTGCTAAGCTTACCTACATTAAGTACACCGAAAAAAAAAACCTTGGTTGATTTAAACATGTTTCATTGTTAATTAATAATTCAACAATAGTTGTGAATTTAAACAAGTTTCGTGATAAAAACAAACAAGATCGCATTTTCAAATCAACGATGCAGCCGTGATTAATTTTTTTTTGGGTAAGTATCATAAACTTTTTTAAATTAAGCATGTTTGAAGTTGATTTGAATATTTTCTTATTTTCAAGCAACAATGTCATTGTTGATTTTATACTTAATCAACAACAAACGTGTTTAATTTACATTTCAACTGAATATTACGAAAACTAAAACGTTTGTGATTAAAACAACATGTTTGTGATTAAAACAAACAATGTATCATATTCAAATCTCAAATCGGTCTTAGTTGATTTTTTTTTCGGGAGAAAATATCATAAATATGTTTAATTATATATCTAGAAAAAATTTGTTTTTCTTGAAATACTAGGAAAATACAGAATACAGAAAATACAATCAATAGAAATGTTGAAGAAATAGAAACGTTGTTAGAGTATCACAAACATGTTGAATTTTAATACTTTTAATATTTAGCCCACAACAAACGCCGTGCCCCATAACGGAATTTCAATTCCGGTATTTACAGCAGAAATTTTACTAACAACTGTTGAACGAATAAGAACGCTGTTGAATTATAACCAATTTGCTTGATTGAAAATGTTTATCTTTAACTAATCAACAGAATTGTTAAGGAAACATAAACGTTGTTAAAGTATCACAAACATGTTGGATTTGAATACTTTTCGAATTAAAAGTATCACGCAAATGTTCAATTGAAAAATTTTCTTCTTTAAAGTATCAAGATCATGTTCGAACTGAATACTTTTCTTGTTTAGCCAACAACAAACAATCCTTGCAGAACTGAGTTTCAACTCCTGTGCTTATTCTGATGTGTTTCCTTGTTCTTGTTTATTAGTTCAGCTTTTTTTGATGAGTGTGCACGCGATTAAAGTGAAGAGCGAAAATAAATAAATAATATATGTAAATCTAAAAGTTAACAAAAGAATAGTGTCAAAAATAAATAGAAACAAAAACTAATAAGTTGGTGAAAAAAAAACACAACTAAGCAAAAACCCAGGACATTTAAAAAGGGTATTTTATAACGAAGATAAAGAAAAATTGGCTTCTACATCTTTAATAATCGATCCACGGAAGAAGAAAGCTGTTCCAATTTAAATTCAGAAGAAGAGCTTGAAGATCCTATAGGTAAGCAGTTTCTTATACAAGCGTGTTATGTTTTTTTTTGCTAATCGGCTTGAAGATTCTTTATTTTTAGTTGTAATTTTTGGCTATTAAAATTATTTATATGCTTTAGAAAACTGCTTTGCTGACAAGAGATGGCTCCAGCTACACAATGAACCGTGGGACGAAGTGAAATGGAAATGGAAAAACACGTATGCACTAAGACGAAAAGATGCTCATACTTTAAAATTTCCTTCTTTTATAAATGATTGGCCGCTATTAAAACACTCAGCTGGAATAACATCGGTAAATTTTTAATTCTTAACGTATTAATAAGGGTTTTACATTTCATTTACATTTATTATCAGGGTTCGGACTTAGGTTTTAAATTTTCGAAGTAGATACGGAAAAAAACTGAAGTAGATCTAAAATTTTCGAAGTAGTTTTAGAAAATTAAATTATATAAACATAACATATATAAGTAAATTCTAATTTCAGACTTTTAAAAAAAAATTTAATTAAATATAACTATTTTAAAGTAAATTTTCCATCAACGAACTTGTACGAATTGTATCAATTCAATAGGTGGCTCATAAATTCTTTACGTTTTCTGTAAGTGATCTCAAAAACATTAAATTTTCCACAGTGCTTACGTTTAAATGATTCCTAAACTTGTTTTTTTATGTAATGCAGAGTGATCAGCGCTGTCTTTAAATATGTTGGTTTAGAATTTCAAAGAGAAGTAGATCATAAAAAAGAGAAGTAGGGAAGTAGATTCAATTTTTTTCTCAAAATCGAAGTAGATCTACTTCGATCGAAGTAAAGTCCGAACCCTGTTTATTATGTTTAAATTTTTAGTTATGAATTGAATCTTTTTGTATAGCCATATAGCCATACTTTACTTTATTTTTGTATTACTTTCAGATCAGTTCCGCCTTCGCAAGCAAATATCCAACCAACTCGAACTCTTTGATAGAGCGTTGAGAGGATTTTAAATCACTTATTGGTCCAGTTTTTAATGAAAAAGTTAAAGATACATTCTATCTAGGACTTTTAAGGGACTTAAATTAACAAAACTTTTCAAAATGTACCTTGCTTTTTCTAAGTTATTTATTGGTTTAAACTAACATTTCCCTATATGTATTAGCACCAGAAGATGTACTTATTGTTAATTTGCTTCATGCAACACTCGCACCATCAACAAGGCATTTAAAAGTTGAAGGATTATCCCGAAAACGGAAATATTTCAAGCCAACTATAAAGGACTCCCAACAGTCTATGATTGTATGTATACTTAAAATATTTTGTTTTGCTTAGATTACTAAGAAAATAGCTTATATTTAAATACTAAAAAAAATGTATTTGTAATTAAAAAAAATGTAATTCTGTTGTTTTTAATAAAAATTGAAAAAAAAATTGATTATAACAGTGTCTTGGGTCTCCTTTTCCCGGAACTCTCAGGTGGAAAATCAAAAGTGGTGAGTATTCTCGTATGAAAAAGGATTTTTTTTAATCTTCATATGGTGAATTCTGCATGTGAAGAAAGGACGACAATAATGTTCTGAAAATTTAAAAATTGAAAGTAATAGCTACATACAAACTATAAGAAACTTAAAAACGTTTTTTTTTTGAAATTATAATGCTTAAATTAATTATGTAATGTTGTCACACCAACATTTGCATATTTAAGGAAACACGATTTTCATGTTTCTGACATCACAAACGTTGTTGATCAACAACGATCCTGCTCAATTTCGTATTAATTCGAGCACAACAATATTGTCACACTAACATTTGCATATTGAAGGAAACACGATTTTCATGTTCTTAGCATCACAAACGTTTTTGGCTAACAATGTTTATGCTCATGTTACTATTATTTTAGTGATAGTTTAAGCACGAAATTGACAATGGCATTGTTGATTTGAACAATGAAAATTGTATCATTTAAACAAAAAAATTGAAAATGCCAGCTTGTTCAAATTAAGTATATTCGTGTTTGACGCAAAAACAAACAAGGTTCGTGCTTGATTTTACCAAGGTTTTTTTTTCGGTGTATTCTTATTTTTCTAGTTTAAGGCTCTTTTTTAAGGCTAGCCGCGCACTGGCAACTGTGATCGAAATCAAATAGTTTAATCACCCGTTGATAGAGTACCACGCTCTGGCAACTCTTTATTCACGTTCACACTCTTTTTCTCTCTTGCGCTTATAGAAAACAGCTCAACTGTTGCAAATTATTTTAAGGCAATCGGTTAGTTTGTCCGGTATTACACAATTACACATTACACATTACGCATGTTGAGTCTTGCATGAATGAAGTGCAAAAGAGAAAGAAAGAAAGAAAAAATGAAACAGAAATAAATCTTTCTCGACATGCACGGGTAGGATCAGGGTTCGGACTTAGGTTTTAAATTTTCGAAGTAGATACGAAAAAAAAAGAAGTAGATCTAAAATTTTCGAAGTAGTTTTAGGAAATTAAATTATATAAACATAACATATATAAGTAAATTCTGATTTCAGACTTTTAAAAAAAATTTAATTCCTAACTATTTTAAAGTAAATTTTCCGTCAACGAACTTGTACGAATTTTATCAATTCAATAGGTGGCTCATAAATATCTTTACGTTTTTCTGTAAGTGATCTCAAAAACATTAAATTTTCCACAGTGCTTACGTTTAAATGATTCCTAAACTTGTTTTTTATGTAATGCAGAGTGATCAGCGCTGTCTTTAAATATGTTGGTTTAGAATTTCAAAGAGAAGTAGATCATTAAAAAGAGAAGTAGGGAAGTAGATTAAATTTTTTTCTCAAAATCGAAGTAGATCTACTTCGATCGAAGTAAAGTCCGAACCCTGGGTAGGATATTCCTTGCATGTTTTTGACGTTTCTCTTTCTCCTTCTACGTTGTTTTACGAATTTGCTTCACTTAGTTTTTCTTTTTTGTTAAGCAAACATCTCTAATATGGCTATTGCTAATGAAAATTAAATAAAATGGACTAAAGCTTTAACATGCGAGTTGATTTTCAATTATGAAATGAATCTAATAAATTGTTGAAATCATTCCCTGATTCCATTTTTGTATTTAATTATTTTTTTTTTAAATTACTAAACCGAACACCGAACGAACAACGAAAATTGAAATGGAAGATAGCTGTCAAAAAATGCATAACACTGAAAAATCAGAAAAGTCTTCGTGTAATAATGCGCGCATCATCGAATGACAGTGGAAAACAAAATAACCGAGAACTGCGCATTAAATACATGCGCTGTGTAATACCACACTTTGTGTCAAAACACAAACTTTATAGTTGCTCGAATCGAGTTGTTCTAAGTGCGCGGTGTCCCATATAAGCCAATATGTTTCATTTTAGCAACTAAACAGTTGCTAAACTAAAAATTGAATGTGCGCGCCTGGCCTAAGGCTTTTAAGATTAAAAAAAAAAAAACAAATATGGCAGTTGTTTAAAATGTTTGATTTTTTGTGGCATTTGAAAAACAGCTCCCCAAGAAAAAATTTTTAGCCCAGATTCAATTTTCGAGCCTAATGATTAGGACATTTAAATAAAACTGAAGGTATAAGAAGAATAGGAGGATTAAACTAGGAATTATCTCAATTGAAATTTCAATTCACCCAAACTCCACAGTATATCAATCCTGGGATATTCAATAGATTCGATAACCAATATATGGGATATTCGTAAAAAAGTATGCTATCTAACTGTTCAAAAAATGTCAACTATTTTTTTTTTAAATTCGTCAGCCATAGACAATTTGTAATCAAGGCTTAAATTTTATTCAAGGTTAGGTTTTATTTTTGGCACCTCATTTATAAAGGTCACAATAATTTTGGCACCTCATTTGTGGGATAATTGCAAAACATGTAAACTACCTTAAAGGTCTGTAGTTCAATATCAAAGGATAAATATCAGATTTTCTTAAATTTCTTTTTTCAAGGTAACGAATGGTTCTTGGTACCTCATTTAGGCGATTTAAAAAATAAAGGTGAGCTATTTTAAATGCAGCTTAACGGTGTAGATGGTCTAGATGATATAGATAGGAGACTATTTTGCTACTAAATTTGAATTCATTATATTCTTTTCATTTTTTTTTATTCGATGTATTGATAAATAACCTCTTCTTTGGAGTTTTTACCTCCTATAAAAAAAAAGTTTTCTTGTTTTGTTTATTTTTTTTTATCGAGGCCTAATGCTTCTAATGCTTCTTGATGTTTAATTTTGCCTTACCTTCTTTTATATTCCTCCTAAGTGGTTGAGAACCGGCATTCTAAGTCGTGGGGACGTATTCTGGGGCTTCTGATGTCTCATATGGGGCTATCCATTAACTCGAACAGCTGGTCTGGTTCAGCTTGGTTATATTAAATAATACCATCCCTAAGTGATGAATTAGTTTTGTTATAATTAGTATAGATATGGAGGACATTATTGGCTTCCCCAAGCAGAAATAATGATGGATATTGATATTGATATTCAAATAATAAATTAGGCTAATGCGCTGAATGGCCTGTTTAATAGTCAGCTTATTGAAAAAATTCTTGGCATTTTTATATTGAATTATTTTTAACAAAAGAACTAAAAAATACATGTTTATTCTATACTTACATAATCTTTAATATCTAAGGGAAAGAGTGCATAAAAAATATAGGGAGGTATATTTTCTGTTACCAAATTCATGCAGAATATTCAAGCCCCTTTGATGACTCAAGATCGAGTTCGGACACAAGCAGTGCAAAAGTAATTTGAATTTTCAAGTTGCAGTTTTGTTTATATGAACTGAATGAATTCGGGTCTACTGATCGCAGATGAAAACAGAATACTATAGCTTCGTATTCTATAGAGCTAATGCCAATGACCGGATCGAAAAATATAATATTACTATGATTTTATATATTGGAAGTATACATATATGCACTATACCAGCAACACTTTCAAGATCATTTAGGCAGGTTTAATATCTTCTACAAATTAATTTGTATCTTCATAGCTTTTAACGTTGAACTTTTTTCGAGCAACGTTTCATGTCTTCATTATTTTAAGTTATTGTTGTAAACAGAAAAGCCAGTTCTGTTATGTCATATTGACCAATTTTGAATATCGAAATGACACAAAAACGACGGATCAGCTTATTTGTCAAAACAGTGACGTAAAAATCATAAAAAAGTCAGAAACAACTGCAGCCCTGTCATAAAAGTAACCAAATTCTTACATGACCAGAAAGAAAAAATCCAGCAATTCCCAAAGCCAGTATAAATTTCTGGTCAATTGTCAAGTATGTACAAAATTCAATTTCATCTTCGGTTCCAACGCTCATCTATAACGACAACCTCATTTTGTTACTTGCTTTACCTCCCTGAAGGCAACATTGCCCCTTCTGTACTTGGGAACGTAGGTCATTCAATGAGACAGGTATACTTTCGCACTCGTACAGTTGCGAGACCACTTCCAGATCTTGATATAAATAAATCCACTGGTCTTGATAGTATAGACCCCATTATTGTGAGGAAATGTTCTTCATCATTGGAAAAACCCTTGAGTAAGCTTTTTCATTGCTCCTACTGTTCCCTAAAAGATGAAAAAAAGTATTTGTCCAGCTTGTTCCTAAAAAAGGTGACCCTCTCTCACCCTACTCCAAACAACCAATCGCACTTACGTTCCGTCCTTCCAAGGTCATAGAATCGCTGATCAATTGTCAGCTCAAGAAATGTCTCGAAGATCGAAAGTTTCTTAATGACCGGCAATACGACTTTTGAAGTAATCGTTCCGCTGGTGATCTGATGGCACATCTCACCGAAGATTGGAAAAGAACTTTACATTTCCTTCGAGAAAGTAAAATTAATCCGCCTGATATTTCTAAGGCATTTGATACAGTTCGGCGCCAGGCTCTTTTATCGAATTGTGTGCGTTTGGTATCAACGAAGCCCTTATTCTTTGGTTTAGAAATTACCTTCTGGATCGTTCAATACATATTGCGTTGAACAGTTTAAAGTTTGATCTTCACAAAATAAATCCTGGTGTTCCGTTTTGTCTCCGACTCTGTTCCTCATTTTCATATATGATCTCTTGTCTGAAACTTCTAATCCATTTCATTGTTTTGTCGACGACTCTACTCTCAGCTTCTCGAACTCTTTCTCAAATTTTCGTCCATCTTCTTCGGAAGTAGAATTGCAACGGTGTCGTATAATAAGCACATATAACACCGATCTTTACAGCATTGTTATATGGGATAATAAAAATCGTGTGAAGATTAATGCTTCAAAAACTCAATGCTGTCTATTGTTTTTTAAGCAAAATGTCTTCCTATGCCATTGTCCTTCAATGGCACTTGTATATCGAAAAAGCCCAAAAGCTCTCAGTACTCAGTATGTGTGTCAACGATGATTTCCGCCAAAACGTTGCTAAATGCTTAAATGTGTAAGAAATTAAATGTGTAAGAAATTTCACCCTTTCTGATCAGGCTAAAATTTATAAGGTGCCGAGTATAACGGACATTTTGGGGAAGGTGCAGCTCAAACTTGTCTTCATTTATTGTTATTGGAATCCAGAACAGAGCGTTAAAACTGATAAAAAACAGAACTATCATGGAATCATTCCCATCTCTTGAACACCGTCGGAATGTTTCATGTCTTTCCTTATTGTATCGCTTCTTTCACAAGCAGTGTTCATTCGAAGTAGGCAGTTGCATTCGTCCCCTCAATCAGTTCATCCGTGATACACGTTTCGCTAGCAATGGTCATCAGTTCAGTCTTTATCCCAATTCGGAGCATCGACATCTTTTTCTCTCTCCCCCTCTCCCTAATTGGGTTAGTCTTGATACTCAATTTGTTTATTTTATTTATTGATTTTGTTTAGTTTTTAAAGTGAAAAACAAAAGTTCGAGTAATTTTCAATTTTTCTAGAACGCTCGTAGCTGATCTCTTGTGCTCTTCTTAGAAGATTAAAAGTGAACACAATTTAAAAAAATAACAGTTCGAAGTTATATAAGGCCCCTGCCGTAGTCCCTTGAAGTAGAGTAATAATCACTCAAGTCAGAAGTTCTATTCGTCCAGTCATTTTAAACCCCAATCTGCGGAAAAATTCCTAGTGAGCTGAATTTTTGTATACACCTTTATCACGGCATTGTAATGAAGATGTGAAAAATCGACATTGATATCGTGTCGGCTAAAAAGTTATAAGGGTCAAAAGGTCACGAAAATCAGTTTTTCGCAAATACTAGCGATCTATTGCTCAGAGGTCAATAAAGGTCATTATACAATTTTTTTGCCGTGAGATTGTCTACTCCGAAAACGGTTAATTTTACAGAAAAATGCAAAAGATATTTTTTGTAGACAATTTCACGACAAACAATTTTTATAATGACCTTTATTGACCTCTGAGCAATAGATCGCTAGTATTTGCGAAAAACTGATTTTCGTGACCTTTTGACCCTTATAACTTTTTTAGCCCGCTCGATATCAATGTCGATTTTTCACATCTTCATTACAATGCCATAATAAAGGTGTATACAAAAATTCACTAGGAATTTTTCCGCAGTTAAAACCTAAAATGACTGGACTATATGGCTGTCCTAAAGAATCAGTTTACTTTTTTTCATCACATTAATTCGAGAGAGAGAGAGTGAAAGCATCAAGTCGCCTTTTTTTAAGCTCCAGTGAATTGTTTATTTTCAAGTGGTTTAAATTATAGATTCAAGTTTAAAAGTACGAATTAACCTTCGTTTTCATAACTGAAGGTGAGTTTGTTTTAAATCTGACGATAATTTTTATCAAAAAAAAAGTAATAAAAAAACAAAATAAAAACACAAAAATATCTACCGCCTCGAACGACGGTAATATGCAACGGACACCAACCAAAATCACCGAAAACAACAAAAAATTAACTACACAAAGTTTGTCAGCGAAGAGAGATTTAGCGGAAACCTCCCCCGAATATTTTCCACCACAAAAATTCGCTTCAGACAAAAAAAAAACGAATATGTCCGTAGGTACAATGCTAATCGAGGATCTTAAATCTCTGATTGAAGGCTCTATGACCTCCCTACTTGACGAGAAACTCAGGGATCTACCCACCAAGGCGGACATCGATAGGATCGGGACAGAAATTAATTTACTGCAACAAAATAATCTCTCACTGCGAAATAAACTTGAAAAAATGGAGTCGCGGTGTTTCTCTCTTGAACGGCAAGTTGAATTTCTGTCAATGAAAGCAAACGAAAAGAACATAGTTATGCACTTCCCAACGCAAACAGGAATTTCGGCAGCGGATAAGGCTACATCACTATGTATGGATATACTCCAAACTCAAAATCCAGCATCAATTGCAGCCACGCGCGTAATTCGTTCCCAGAATACAAACATCGAAAATGTAATCGTGGAACTACAAAACAAAGAAGACGTAGGACGAATCCTCCAAAACACATCGAAGTTTAGAGGCACCGGGATATCAAGGCACAGAGACTACCCTGCCGCGGCAAGAGAAAGAAGAAGAAAGCTTATGAAAATTAAAACTCAAATTAATGCAAAAAACAGAAACATTAAAACATTCATTCGAGGAGACACACTCAAAATTGAAGAACAAATATTTTATTATAATTCCAGCCATGTTTTGACATGTGATGATGAAGGAGGAATGTCATTTCTGCAGCAACTGATCGATGACAGCAACGAAGTGACAGCAGATCACAACCTCAACACATGTTCTCAAACCTCTAGCAGGGCAGTGATGCCAACCTATTTTTAATAAAAATGCCGTCAGCCACGTTTACACTAGACATTCTTCTTATGTTAAGTTGTATAATAATATATCTTTTAAAATTTGTTCATATAATATTACAGGCCTAGGAAACAAGTTGATATTTAAAAAATTTTTTGAAACCATTATAGATAATGATATTTTTGTATTATTCGAAACTTTTATTGAGGAAAACACTACATATTATGAGACATACTTTCAAGATTTTACACTGAAATGGATACCTGCAACAAGAACACATACACACGGAAGAGCAAGCGGAGGATGCTTATTTGGATTAAAAAAATCGTTGAATAAAACAACAAAATGCCGATTTATAAATGAAATGAACAGAACTGTGATTGAAATGACGTTTATGAGCGAGAAATTATATATAGTTCCAGTTTATATAAATTGTAATAGATGGTTGGAAGATTTCTCTGCCTTGCAGAACTTTCTACTCGAATTCCAACAAGAAAACATTATGGTTATTGGAGACTGCAACGCAAGGGTAGGAAACTTACAACTTTTACAACTGGAAGCTGAGTTCGTCCCCGAGAAGGTTAGATATACAAGGGCATCAAGAGATCCGAAAATTGACGCCCACGGAAGAAGTTTCACAGAAATGTGCGAGACGATTGGGCTCACATTGTTGAATGGGCGAACAAGTAGTGATCCGGATGGACATTTAACATACATAAGAGGAACGGCTTGTTCCGTAATAGATTACTGCCTCGTACGTGGAAAATGGCTGGAGGTCGTAGAAGATTTAAAAATCGACGAGCTGGTCTATTCAGAACACTTACCGCTTCTCGTTACTTGTATTTGGCGTACAGACGAACCAACCAGCAATAACGGAGACATGAAACTGTTGCCAAAACTTAAGTGGAAAAATTCATATTTGGATCGATACAAAAGTAAGCTAGACAGTTTGGTAGCCTCCGTCTCTAACAACGAGATTAACTCAATCCGGAACACAAACATCTTGGTTTCGTGCATAAACCAGGCAGCTCAGCCATTCCAATTTACTCAAAATCAGAAATGGAAAGATCCATGGTTTGACAGAGAATGCGAAGCTGCAAGGAAAAAATCTTTTGCATATCTAAAACTGCTAAGAGCAACAAACTCTAACTTTGCAAAAAGCTTGTACCAAGAAGCTAATAAAGTCTTCAAAATCACGTGCAAAGAGAAACAAAGCAAATACTCTCTGGAGCTAATGCGCAAATTATCAAAAGTAAATGACAGCACCTCGTTCTGGAAAATAGCTCGCTCTCTAAATGGTATACCCTTCATCCAAAACATAAAAATTGATATAAATATCCTAGCACAACACTTTGAAAACTTGTTGAACAAACCAATAAATCCCAACCAGTTGATGCTTCACGCTTCGCCACACTTGGAAAATGAAAACTTGGACCATGTTTTCGCCGTACAAGAAGTACTGGATGTAATACACAGGTGCAAACCCAACAAAGCTCCAGGCGAAGACCGTGTACCGTATGAGTTTCTCAAGAACGCGTCGTTAAACTTTATTGAAAAACTTACAGATGCATATAATTACTTATTTGATGTAGGAGAAGTACCAGAAAGTTTTACCAAAAATATTATACTTCCCATGTTTAAAAAAGGTGATAATAACGATCCAAACAATTATCGGGGCATATCATTTCTGAACACCATAATGAAAATATTCACTGGCGTCATTCTAGACAGGCTCACAGCCTGGGTAAAAAGTAATAACCTATTGAGTGAGTTTCAAGCCGGCTTCAGGAAAGATTATTCGACAGTTGACAACATTTTTTCACTAACGTGCATAGGTAGATCTTATCTGGATAAGGGAACGAAATTATATGCTTTCTTTATTGATTTCAAAGCAGCTTTTGATTCAATCAACAGGGATGCATTGTTCTACAAGCTCAGTTGCCTGGGAATATCCACAAAAATGGTGAAAATAATAAAAGGCCTATACGAAAACAATAAAACGGCAATATGGGACGGAAACGAAGGATCGCCGTGGTTTCAAACGACATCGGGGGTTAAACAAGGCTGCCTATTAAGCCCGCTTCTGTTTTCTATCTTCTTAGATGACTTGACATCAGCTCTGCCAGGTGGAATTAATTTTGCTGGTGTCGACATCAAAGCGTTGATGTATGCAGACGATATCGTCATATTCTCTGAAACCCCGGAAATGATGCAAATAATGATAAATAAACTTCAAGCATATTGTCGTCTCTGGAGCCTCACCGTTAATACAAATAAATCAAAAATCATGATCTTCAGAAATGGTACAGGCAGATTCGCAAGAAATGAAAAGTGGAAATGGGAAAATGTGAACTTAGAGGTGGTTAAGGAGTATAAGTATCTTGGAGTTACTATAACTCCAAAGCTTTCATTCAACCAACATCTCAATGCAAAGCTAACAGAATCGAAAAAAGCTATAAATTGCAATTGGAAGGGGGTCCTCAGCAAAAAATATGTAGCCCCGAGCGCCAAATATAAGCTCTTTGAAGCGGTGATGAGATCGATAATGTGCTACGCTGCCCAGGTGTGGGGATTTCTTCAATATGACCAAGTAGAAAAGCTTTTGAGATACTTTATCAAAAAAATATTTTGGCTTCCAGAAAACACCCCTAACTACATGCTACATCTGGAGACTGGACTTTCTCCGCTGTACACCTTTACACTAAAAATGCACTTTAACTACATTTTGAAAGTAATGGCTCTGCCAAGTCATCGTCTACCCAGGATCATTGCACGGCATCTTCTTAACCGAAAATCGCAGTTTTTTAGAGAGTGGGTGCTCCTAGAGCAGACACATAATATTGAATTGCTAGAAAGTGGGTCCGATACCTGGAAGTGTAGCTTCGATACATTGCTCGCAAGGATTGAAGAAGACAATGTCTGTAAGTTCACCGAGATGGCAGAACGAAGCAACACACGAAGTATGTACAAGGGTCTGCAACACAACCTCCACGCCAGCAACTATTTTGATGACCGCTACACGTTGGAGACAATCTCTACTATCTTTAAAACGAGAGGAGAGTTACTAAATCTGAATTACCGACCATATTGTGCAGATGAAAACACAGACTGTACCCTATGCAACCACAGGGTTAGAGAAGACGTACTGCACTTCCTAGCCACGTGCCCTATTCTTGCTGAAATCAGAAGAGGACACTGGGGAAAGAGCGTCTTAACTTTAGATGAAACCAAAGGAATCCTTAATGGACAGGAGTGGAACGTGTTGAGCAGTTACGTCAAAACAGCGCTAAAATATCGATACCAAATCCTGAACGAAGCCTTCTGAACGCACCGGAAATCAACCCTACAAAACGAACTTTATGAATCTTAATGCAAATTTGTTTAGTCAATTAACTTAATACAACTTGAAAATTTTAACAATTCTATTTATATTGTACTTGTTTAGATTATACTCTTTTTTCTGGCTGACGGCAAAAGCCAATGCTATAACTGTGAAATTAAAACAAAAACAATGAATAATTAATCTGATAAATAAAATTCACATTTTTACTACTACTACTACTTAATTCGATTTAAATTTAAGATTCAGTAATGAGAGAAATAATTTCTATAAGAAAATGGGTAAAATTGTGTTCCCCTGTCTTATTTATCTCAGCCAACCTAAAAACTTTAAAAAGAACTTAATGTCCACGTAATTGCTTCTTGGGAGAATAGTTATTTCTTTTTTTCTAATATAATTTACTACAACTTAAACTGTCTGCTCTTGTGACAAAAAAGTGTACGACCCAAACCTCTGACATAGTGGATAGCAGAACTATGTACTTCCAATTAAATACCTCTAATGGCACTCTCCCATAAGACTTTCGGCACTTTCGAGTAATTCTCTGTTGAACTTCTTATAGACCAACAGAATTTCTTAAATGACATGTCAAGACATCGGTTCTCTTGCTTTAGTTCCAATGAAAACCAAGTATTTGCTGCATTCAACTTTTGACATTGGAAACTGCTTAAAGTTTTCCAACAACCATCACATTGTCGTGTTGGAGTCAGGACTGATAACAAAAAGTAAGGGTTGTGTTTGAGTGGGTGAGCAATTTTATGTTATCACTCTTAACCACAAAAATAAATGTTCTGCTCTCGTCCTGTATCGTTTGAGGTTGGTGCAACGAATGCGGTTCCGGTTCACCTCCTTTCCTCTATTCCGTTTGCTTTATCGAAGTAATCGAACTTAACGTTTTCCCTCACATACGGTTAGGGGATATGTTTTTTGTACTTAAGCAGAAGTTTGCAAACAACCAATATAAAGGAGACAGACGATATGGTATGTATGGTGTGGTGGTGTTAGAAAATTATCGTATCAAACTCTTAACGACAGGACATTCACCATTGAAATGAATGGCCACTTAAATGTTTTTATACTTGTTCTTCTTCGTCTTCTATTTCTTTTTTGCAAAACAGAATGTGCAATAATGTCGTCCTGGAGATGGAATGGAGAGAGACGAAATAAAAGGAACCTCCAACGGGGATAACACGTTATCTTCGACAAAGAAAAGAGAATTAAATGGCGAAACTTTTCGTAAATTACATAGGCGAAGTTGAATTGAATTAGTATCCGTGAAAGGATGTTGAATGTGCTGACGATGGCGTAGAGTGGAGTGAAAAAAGGACACTTGTCATTAACTTTTGGAAGAGGGTTAACTTGAGATTCCGGCTCTCTCCCTCTCGTTGCTTTGAAAGCAGAACAAAAAGAATAAAGGTGCTGTCAATGCGGAAGGTTTATTTGTGCTCTATTTGTTTTATTGAGTTTTTTTTGTTTGTTGAATTTTTTTCAAAAGTGTTTTTTCTTTTTTATATGTGAAGAAAGGATTCCTCGGACAAAATACAAAAAGATAATGGCTTCCTAGGTTGGCATCTTTTTGCATATCTTTTATAAGATTTATGACTTTCCAGATGGGCCTGAGTCTTTTTTATCGAACTAAAAATACTTCGTATAGATAAGAATAGCAGTGGACAAAAAAGCAGGATTAAATAATGATAAAAAGAGATAGTTTTTGCGAGCTTGTAGTAAATTACAGGGATGTAATTTGGAATCTTTTTGGACTGAAACTTTGAGTTATCTTATCGTATTCTAAAGAAAAGTTCTCAACATTACGCATAATACATACCACATGTCTTATCACACGTCATACATCACTTCACAACAAGGAACATGGTTTAAAAATCGCCATCGTCAAACCATTTGACATGTCACACCCTATTTCAAGTTTAGTGTTGACTGATATCGCAGACTTCAAGGACCCTTGGTTTATGTCTGATTTCGAACGTTGTGTTTGTTTGATGTGTGATGCAAAACGTTGAATTGTTCCGTATGACGAGTGGCTGGTAGGCTAGCAACTAAAGGAAGTTTTTATCTGGTAAATAGAGTGGATAACACAAATAATTGTAACAGGCTCAATTTAAACTCAACTGCTCCCACTATTTCGGCAATATTATTTCTATTCTGTTCGGTGGGATGGAACAGTAAATTGCTCTTTTTATTCGCTAAAATATGAGCAAATGAATCTAGTATGAGAACTTGAACGACTCTGTAATGAGCCACGGAATTTGGTTTAGGTATTCCTTGCGTAAGCAGCGTCTGGCACTTAATCCCACTGCTAGCTCAGCGAATGGTGTGGGTATTGCTGCTACCGTAATCTAGCTCCTACAAATAAGTTCGTGCCAGATAACAAAAAAAAAAAAAATAACTAGAAAAAGAGTTTTAGTTATCGCAATAGTCAGCACATTATTGTCTGGTGTTGTGACGATAGCTTATGATAGATAAGCTACTTGATTGTCCCTTATCCTATAGTGGCATAGCCACCTCCATGCAATGCTCTAACCAAGTTGTGAGCATCGCCCCGTAACGCACTCAAAATAAAACTCACTCACTCATTTCGTACGTGTATCTCTTTACCCACCACTTTCACCACTGTTACTCTCTCTCCTTATCTCCTTCTTAACCACTCATCATTGTAAAGAATAGTATTTCAAATCCAATAATTTCTCTTTAATTTTTATTTCAAAATTTAAACTTGTTTTTAATTATAAGTACAAAAAAACTTAAAGAGATAAAAAAAATATAAAATTGATATCGAATTTCATCCTTCAGATTAATTATTTTTAAGAGAAAAGATCAAAGAGAAAATAAAAATAAACAAACAAAAAAAAACGAGTTGTGGTACTTACAGGTTACTCAAAATTGCAGCATCCAGGCTTATGTGCGCACATCCACCGATGATCTGCTCTGACGTGGAGATTTTTAAATAAGCTTTATGTATGTTCTTTTGTTTTTGTTTTCTCGTTGATTTTTGATATGATTTAAGATTTAAAATTAATTTTAACTTATTTTAGATATTAATTTATACAGCAATATTAACACTCTATATGAAAAAAAAAATTATTCTTAATTTAAAAGTAATTTAATGCAAACTTTGATTTCTCGACACTATTCGTATAACGTGATGCGATTTTTTTTTTTCGGTGATATCGATTGACTTATAAATCGAGAAGGCCTTAGTTTTAGTCAGTAGTCGGTGAGCTTTCTCCAGTTCTCGGATTCAGAGACACTCAATGGTCAATTTGCAAGATCAAGGTCCACAAAATAACGATAGAAAAAACAAAAAAACGCTGACTTGTAGTCACGATATTTGTCAAGCTGGTTAGCGATGTAGTACTATGACAGCAGGGGAGATGAATCGAACGATCTTTTAAGGTACTCTTGCCAAGAATGTTCTGGTCGTTCGTATTATCTCTCTACTGTGGCACTGATGCTGTACACTGGGATCAATTGGCAGACTTCCGTGCACTTGATTGCCTTAAAATAAGGCCACGTACCACAAATTGGAGCGGGGGCAGAACAAAAATGCGCCAAGATTAGTTGGTGCTGAATAAAAAGAAAGACAATTGGTTTCTATAGGCAAAATACAAGAACAAAAATCAGACTTACACGTGGCCAGCTGAATTTAAGATTTAATCTTTTTCTCACATTAAGTTCTGGCTCAAATTATTGCTTTTGCTTGCCCACGAGTTTTTTGATTATATGTTGATACTAATGGAGAATTAAGTCAATCCATTTACAAATTGAAAAAAAAATTATATAGTACACTTTACCTTAGTGAAAACAATTTTTTTATAAAAAAAAAGAACTTTGAACAAGAAGACAACTTTTCTCTTGGGCGACAGCAGTAAAAAGAAAGTACTTAGGTTATCTAAGATTAAAAGAAGGCGGATATCGAACTATTTTCTTTCGAAAATATGTGTGTTCAGTGGCAAAAGTCCATATATCTTCGAATTCGACATCTTGATAGACCTACCGAACCGCGATATGTGTCAATATGTATGTTATTTGACGATATGTGTCTAATATGGATATGTTCAGTGGGAATTAAAATGTATTCAAAATTAAAATCATGACAACTCGTATCTTCTTGGTCGCTAACTACCAGAAGATATGAAATTTAAAAATTTTTAAGCCTCTACTTTTCCTCCGTCCGCTAAAGGAATAGAAATAGATCAATTACAGAAATTGGTGGGAAAAAATGCCGAGAGAGCTCTGGGGGAGTTTAAAAATCGAATTTTTTGTTTGTCCTTTAGTTTTTGAGGAATAATAAAATAATAAGTCCAGCGAGTAACACACATTTCTGTTGTCGAAACGTAATGTGAATGAAAAGGACCTTCGAAAAGGGACGGATCAACGTTGGTTGTCTAAGGCTACCATGTTTTTTTGGTGACGTCTTTGCAGATTTCAACGACTAATTTGAATGTAAAAAAACTAGGAGGCCATAGCGGCTCGTAGTGACTTACAACTTTCAACCATGCCTGTGCGTTAACAGCAATGAAAGGGACCTACTATTTCTGCCGATTCCGAAGGTAATTAGCAGCACTTTCTATGACAAGAGATGCTCTAAAAGAATTTGTCAATTCCTCGCAAGAGGCAGTACACCTGTGTGCAGTGGCTGAAAATCGAACCCAAGGGGCTTAGAATAGAGACGGGTCAATTTTGACAGTTTGTAGATTCCATGTTGTTTGATGTCGATAATGCATGCTATTGTAGATTCCATGTTGTTTGATGTCGATAATGCATGCTATTCTTCTATATGGAAGCAAAATCTGGGAGTGCGCCCTTAAACAACTGAATTACCGCAAACTTATGGCGGCAGTCAAAGACGAGGAGCTCTACGCGTAGCCACCTTCTACCGAGCGGTCAAAAGTGGCAAGAGCGTTGGAGCTCAGAAGGCATAGGAAGATGAACATCGAGGCTGATCAGGAACGTGGCTGAATGGAACGACCGGAAACACGGTGAGGTTAATTACCGGATACGGTTATTTCAACGCCATCCTGCACAAGATCGGAAAAGAAAAAAGTCCAGCCTGCCAGTACGGGGATCCACAAGAAGACGATGGAAACCATACCTTCTTAGAGTGCAAAAGATGGGAGTTCTTCCATCAAGATTTGCAAAGAAGTACTGGCGCCATCAGCCCAGACACCATAGTCCAGATTCCAGAAGATGCTCGGGAAAGAGTTGAGCCCGCGCCAGTTTAACAAGGGAGATATGAGGGGTGGCCGTGGCGCGATGGTTGTGTGCTCGCCTGTCAACCTCAACATAACAGGTTCGATTCCTGCCGTGTCATCTATGTCGTCTTTAATTCCATTAAAACCTTCTATAAATTGTTATCAATGGGATGCTGGCTTACTCATTACATGTTGTTTAGGCATAACACTAACAACATGTAATTGAGTTAAACTAGTATGCCCAACAAGGATGAAAAACGAATAAAATAATGCGAATTATAAGGGGCATAGAAATAATACACGGCAATTCTCCGCTTTAGTTTAGCCGCCATCCCTGGAGATAAAAATATCTGAGACAACCACCTTCAGTCTCAGAACATCGTGCCACACATCTTTCCTATCCTTCTTTCTCTTCCGTAACTTCACGCCCACGCTGTGTTGAAACATTTGAAGGGTATTCATATTCCCTTGAGCGTGAGTAAATACAAAAAAAAAAAAAAAAAAAAAAAAAATGACATCCCCTTGCAGTAATGCAAGGAGCGGTCCTTAGGGGCGGGAGGTAGGTCAGACGCCAGTAAGGGTCTTAGAGGAGTTTTAGTCGGTATGTAGCGAGTCCAACACAAGGGTATAGTCAACCTGTCAACGCCAAGACTTCCTTACGGTGGATCTAGCATTTCGCCTCGCTTTACTTAAAGGTAAAAAAGAGAAAAAAATGTGGTTTTAGTTCCTGGAATCTGTCAAATCTGTTGTTTATTATTAGAGAAAATATATTGCGAGCTGTGGCTATTCCGGCGGCCCTCCAAAATTGATTCTCCAACGTTGGGTGGCCAAATTCGAGGCGACCAACCACACTTGGCAATAAGAACTTTCGAAGAATCCAACTTGACGAATTTATCAACGGCACTCCGGTTTGCACCAGAACAAAATCCAACTGACATGTAAGATCAAAATTAATGACCATGAACTCTTTCGCCGACGTTTCTTTTATTTTTTATGGGTCTCATAGCATTTGGAAGAAGACCTCAATATTAGAAGAAAAACATCCTTATAGCAGAAGTCCTTTTTTCAAATATAGGATGACGAAAAATCACACGAAGCTCAGCCACTGCCAATGCATCTATAAATAGTTACTGTTTGGAGCAGATTTTGGACCGGCGGCAGTGGCGTCATCGGTCTCGACTTCTTCGAAAATCACGTTAATAAAGCCGTCATTACCAGATAAATAATAACCCATTTCATTTGAACCAAATTGAACGATATGAGTTTGGAAGAAATTTGATTGGTGCAGTATTTGCAACACAGTGGAAGCCACAATGGACAATCTGGATGAAAGATTTGAGAGTATAATAGGGTTATTCTGCACAGCGGTGACTTTAGTTTGCCGCCAAGATCGTGCGATTTGCCTTCGTAATACTTTTTCTTCTGGAGTTTTCTGAAGTCGCAGTTTAAAGTTACAAGTGTAGCTCTCTCTCCGTCCGCCCGCTTTTAAGTTTAGCTCCAGTGTTTTTTAATTTTATACCAGTAAAACTTCATAATATATTCATATTTTGTTCATTAATTGATCATTAATTGTATTGGCATTTAATCCGCCGCCTTACTCTGTGATTATTTTTGCCTTAACCCTTTAAATTATATTTTTTATTATAATTATATTATTGAGTGTTATTCAATATTTTTGCATATCAACATCCTAAGTTGCTCCCGTTAAAGTTGAGAAGAAATTTTTTTTCTGCCGGTGAGTGAAACATTTGTTGTATATGTTCTGCCTCCGAAGCAAATTTGGTGCTACACACAATCAAACAAACGTATTTCTACTTTGCATGCCTACGACCACAACCCGACACCCGCAACCCGTATCACAGCACTCTTTTATTTCGAGTACCTGTGTCCAGAGTGACAATCACATATAACCCTTCATCGGAATTTGAAACATCTTTGATTGACTTCTCCCACTCGCTATCAACATCAAGCCGTCTGTGAGCAGTATACGAAAAAGAAATAAAAAAAAATAATTACAAAGTTTTTTTTATCTTACCTCCATAGGTGAGTTCATTTTAGTATTGTTCTGCCAAGCTTACTCAGACTCTACTCTAATATAAACAAAAAAAAAAAAACTGTTCTGGTTCTCCTTACATGATTCAACGACTGATACATCATCTCTCATCGTTATCAACATTAACTAATACACAAGCACTATTCTCAATAGAGAGAAATAATATTTTTGAAAAATAATAATTTCAAGTACACTCAAGTGAAAAAAAAATTTTCAAAAAAATAAAAATCAACAATTACACTCCGGTGAAAAAATAACTGTCCGGTTTCTAATTTTACATTTATGAGTTAGAACTTTTTACCAAAAATCAATTTTCAATATTTTAAATACTTTATCTATAATTTGCGGTTTTGTTCAATATTAATTTAATTTTTCCCGTGATAGAAACATTATTATTTCGGAATTAAATATGGATAACCAGTGTGACGCAAATGATTGCCTTCTAGACAGCAAATATACTCAGCGAATTTCGTGTCGGGGTCTCTGCGGTAAATCTTTTCATCCTCTCTGCCTCGGGCTTAGTAAAAAATCATGTCCCTATCTCAAAGAATACTTAAATTATTTCGTTTATCTCTGCGATCAATGTTCGGAAATATCACTCTCCCATGTCCTTCTCGCCGTCAAATGTGTTAGTGACTCTACAAACTCTATCTTAACTGACAATAATCGGTTCCATAAGAACGTACTAGCGCAATTTCATCACTTTGACGACTTCTCTAAGAGCGTTGAAACCTTGGAATGTTCTATTGAGACCCTCGCTAAACGTTTTTTCTCTAACCTATCTATTTTGGAAAAACAACTATCATCTATAGAGAAGACACTGAATTCGCGATTGGAACACTCCCATTGCCGCTTTGACAACATTAAAGATGAAATTCGTTCTACTCTCATTTCTATCTTAAATTCATATCCTCTTGATAAATTATTTGATAATGTTATTAATATCCGGTCCACCCTCGAATCTACACTACAATCAACATCAAACTCTGCATCTTCACCTTCCTCTCAACTAAACATAATCCTTCTCGATCTAATATCAAAGATAGATGACATTAACAGTGAAAACTAACCGTAACACGCGCTTCCTTTGTAGATATAATCGATGAATTAAAAATAACCTCGAGCAAAATTGTTGATATTCCAATGAACATTCAACCAATTGAAGTCAATTATAATACATCGATCCTTGCCGAAATAACCGAGTCCACTCTCAACCCTCCTCTCTCACTCGGTCCTGCTTCAATCAACATTGCTTCAAAAACTACTATTTCTACCCAGACTGAAAGTCCTACCTCGCCCGTGCCTACTATCATTCGCCTTAACAACACATGGACTGTTGACGAGTGGAATAATAGGCTAAACAAATTGAAAAATCTCAATGAGTTCGACCCTTATTTTGTATACAATACGCCGATCAATGTCGGATGCCCCTGGATCCAGAATCTTTTTATGCGTAAATTCAAAATCACTATTGGTGAATGTCGCAAGATCAGCTCTTCAAGCTTTAAAATTTATATTCCAGCCAAATATCAATGGTTGTTTTGTTCTACTAATAATAAACCCATATATGTGCAAGATAATGTAAAAATTTATAAATGGTCAAATACTAAAATTAAAGTATCCCCCAAAACCACCTTGCCAAACGTAATTAGTAATAAGAAAAAAATTGTAAATAGATATAAGAACAACTCTTTTTCTTCCAATTCTTCCACACTCCCAATTAATTCAACTTCCAATATATCTAAAAAGCCCCCTATTCTACATCAAAAACCTGTCTCTTTCAACACTGATACTAATGGCCTTTATACTAATTTTCTCCATTCCCACACCATTAACCCCACACCTGTGTCTCTCACTCCCCGTCCTTTTTCTAGAGCTCCGCGCCCCCCTAATGCTATGGTTGACCATTTACCTACTCCTATTTTTGATCCAATGTTCTCTCCCGTTGCGAAGCTTACTACAAAACTTGCTGCCCCTATTACTAACAGTGATGAGTTTGATGGTCGATATTTGATGGCTAGATTACGCGACAGTAAACTTTATGAAAATGTTCGTCTATACCTTTCCTATCTCTATAACAAGTCTGATAACGTTTGTATTAACGGCAAGACCAAAATGAATGTTTTGGTATCTATACAAAAAGAAGGCCTCCCAACTGACCCAGCCACTCTCAACAAAATATACGTTCGCTTCCATGAAACTTTGAATATCTCTCCTTCCACAGTTTCTAAGGACCTCGCTACTTACGCTTCGCACATACGCTCAAAATGTTTACCATTCGCTCGACACGATAAAAAACAATATCTTTAATTGTAATGTGGCTCCACAGCCAGTGTCCACAATTACCCTATCTCTCTATTATCAGAATGTAAGAGGTCTCCGTACCAAAACTTCTAACGTTTATCTTAGTTCCCAAAACCTTCATTTTGACATCTTCGCTCTAACGGAGACTAATCTATGCTCTGATTTTCTGGATAGCGAATTATTTACATCAGATTTTGCTGTCTTTCGTGCGGATGGTCTAACTAGTGACACTGCTCCTACGGGGCGTGGTGTTCTGTTTGCTGTCCACAATCGTCTTAATGCTTCACTTGTCGAAACTTCTAAATCACCCCTATTTGAATATGTATGCATAAAGTTATCTGTATCTAAACGTTGTTTTTATCTTTTTTGTTGCTACATTCGTCCCTCACAACCTAGCCCTGTCTATAAACAATTTGTGGATTCACTTAGTTCCTTGGTCGAGGGTGCTACTTCCAATGACGACTTTATTATCCTAGGGGACTTTAACCTACCTGATTTGCAATGGATACCATCAGAGGATGAATCATGCTTTGTGCCCTCTAATCCTTCTTCTGAAAAAGAATTTATTTTCACAGATAATTTACTCGAGTCTGGACTTTTCCAAATAAGTGGTATCTGCAACAATCTAGGGAGACAACTTGATCTTGTCTTCTCCTCGGACCCATTTAACTCTGCTGTCTCTAAAAGCCCCCATCTTCTTTGCACTCTAGATCACTATCACCCTCCTCTTTCTTTTATATTCAGTGTTGAAGATAGCTCTCCAACTATTGAATCTGAGAAATATTCCAGTTTCAACTTTCGGAAGGCCGACTTCAATAAACTTAATAATCTCCTTAACAACATAAACTTCAACCTTTTCATCAACCTCACTACTCCCATCGATATATCGCTTTCTTTCTTTTACACCTCTATATTTGCTTGTCTCATTCAATGTGTCCCTTATACAGTTAAAAAAACCTGTGTATCATCTCCTCCCTGGTACACACAAGAATTACGTCACATCCGTAATGTTAGAAATAAGTTATGGAAAACTTACCTGAAATCCCAAACACCTTTAAACTATTTCTACTACCAACAAGCATCTTCTCAATTTTCTGTTCTCTGCAATTCTCTATACCAAATCTATCTCAATAAAATGCAAACCTGTCTCATCACCGATCCAAAACGCTTTTACCAATTTATAAACGTGAAAAGAAAATCCGACGGTCTTCCTTCAACATTCAATTTCATCGGCACATCTTCTTCTGAAGCTAAAGTAATTGTTAACCTATTTGCTACCTTTTTTAGTCAATCCTATAGCAATAATTCAAATGAACCTGACCTTGATTACCACAAATTTCTTTCAAATAGCCCGCACACTTCTCTGTCTTCTCTTAACATTAGTTCGCATACCGTCCGTGAAAAGTTAAGTTTACTGAATGATGACTTTTCACCCGGTCCTGATTGTATTCCAGCAATTTTTCTTAAAAATTGCGCTTCGGCAATCTATGAACCCCTCACTAATCTTTTTCAACTCTCGCTTTCACAGTCAGTTTTTCCCTCTCTTTGGAAGGAATCCTTTATTTTTCCAATTTTTAAAAAGGGTTGTAAGAACGAAATCTCTAACTATCGTCCGATTGCTAAACTCTCCGTTATCCCCAAGCTCTTTGAAAGTATAGTGTATGATTCGCTTTATTTCCATTGTAAATCAATTGTCTCTCCACTTCAACACGGATTTTTAAAGGGAAGATCCACTACGACTAATCTTACCCAGTTTGTCTCCACGACACTCTCAGCAATGGAAAAAGGCTACGATGTTGACGTTATCACCACTGATTTCAGCAAGGCGTTCGATAAAATCAGTCACCAAATTATCTACGTTAAGCTACAAGCCTTTGGCTTTCCACCATCGTTCATCAAGTGGGTCAAATCTTATCTCGAGAACCGTTTATACAGGGTTGTTTTCAGAAATGAAGTGTCCGATCCCTTCCTCGCCTCCTCTGGCGTTCCCCAGGGTAGCCATCTCGGTCCACTTCTATTTGTGCTTGCTATAAACGATGTCGGTAGAATCATCTCCTTCTCAGACCTTTCTATTTATGCAGACGACATTAAAATAATTAAAGTAATCTCGTCTTCTCATGATTCTTCGCTGCTTCAACTTGATCTAAATACTTTTCTTACTTGGTGCAACAAAAACTTTCTTGAGCTTAATATTAGTAAATGCCAATCTATGACTTTTTCCCGTAAACGTATACCTTCAAATCCTCGAATCTATTACTTCTGTAACATACCTGTCCCTATCGTTTCATCTATTCGTGATCTCGGGGTTATATGTGATAAGGAGTTAAATTTTCGCTCTCACATTGATCATATCATCGGGAAAGCGAATTCTACCCTCGGATTTGTTAAACGATGGTCTAAAGAATTTTCCAACCCCCATGTTACCAAATCTTTATACACCACATACGTCAGGCCCATCCTTGAATATGCTAGTCAGGTTTGGTCTCCCTTCCAAATCACTCAATCTCTTAGAATTGAAGCTATTCAGAGGAGATTTCTCAGATTCGCTTTGCGCAGTCTACCTTGGTCTGATCCCGTTATTTTACCCCCTTATGAGGACCGTTTGCAACTAATTGGCTTGCACACCCTTTCTCAACGTCGCCGTATCGCTGACATAATATTCGTCCATCAGCTCATCATTGGAGCCATAGACTCTCCTGCTTTGCTCGAATGGATTAAAATTAATACCAATCCACGTAACTTAAGAGCTGTCCCCTTCTTCCGCCTCCCCATTCACCGCACCAACTACGGCCATTTCAATCCAATGAGCAGAATGCTTCGAATAGCCAATACTGCACAAGATATTTTCGATTTCTCCATTAGTTCCCCTTCCCTTAGAAGAACTCTATACACCTTCTCTCCCTAACCTCACTCCACCGTATTATTTTCTTTTTATTTTCTTATTAGCGTTAAGTATATTATTTTTAATTTAAGTTTGTATAATATAATTTAAGTAATTCGCTTGCAATAAGCTAACTAAATAAAATAAAATTATCTATATCTCAAGGAGAATTCTATTTTTCAATCCCCAATTCATAAAAAGGGCATTTTGTACGAAATTTTAAGTTTTCGTAGCAAGTCTCTTATTTCCCCTAGACAATACGGTTTTCTAAAAGGCCGGTACTTGACCACTTACCTCGTTGAATTCGCATCCTTTCCAGTCCTTTCACAAAATTTCACAGACTTATTTTTATATTGATGTGATCATCAACTATTTAAATAGCCCACGCTAAAAATATCAAGTTTTTCAAGACCATTTCTTCGACACATGATTCTACTCTGCTTCAACTTGATTTCAACGGTTTTTCTGTATGGTACTAGAAAAATTTAAAAATTGCCCAATGCCCATTAATGTGTTTTTCACGAAAACGCATTCAATCTCCTCCTCGTCTATATACCTTCTCCATTATCAACCCATAGCAACTGCTGAGTCGAATCCCTATACCTTCTTGTTTTATGTGATATAGAGGTCGACTTTATCAGACAAATCGACAAGATTGTTCTTAACTGAAACCCAGGACTTGGCCTTGTGGTCCAAAAAATTCTTTGAGCACCACCTGACCCGATTCCTTTTCATTACTTTTGATCGGCGCCTTCTCGCATAGAGCTAACCCTGTGGTATTCAAGATCAAATGAAAGCCTTAAAGTTTGACCAACTCTATTTATCATGTTAATCAATTTAAAGAAGTTTTCTTATTCAACATAACTTTGGATAGTTTTTAAAGTTTGATAAATTATTTTAGGGCTTACAAGATAACGCTTGCCAACTTTTATTGGTTAACAAAGAAATACACAAGTTTGTTAAATTGTTTTCGTCTGGACACAGAAAAAAAAAAAGAAATATTTTATTCAAAATTTGTATATGATACACAAAGTCAACTTAATAAAACCTTAAAGCCTCTTCAACTGATAAATTAATAATCAAAAAATCAAACAAGGTCAAATTGGTCAAATGGATGCATTGATTAGAACCAGCAGCCTTGAGATACATTTACCTCTTGTATGGTATATATGACGGTACCCTTATCTTTTGAACCTTTTAGATTTCTTATACGAAATCAATTTATCTTATACCTTCCCTTCCACAATTTCATGCATCAATTCTGTCCCAAATCCGAAATCCTTGGAAAAACCGTCAACACCCTCTGTGAGTGTGTGTTTGGGGGGGGCCTTTGTGTCTTGCAAATTTATTTATCCCTGTACGCAAGCCAAACATATCACCTCGAGCTATTCATCTTTCGCTTGCACGCACACACTTGAATTTGACCAAACAACATTACCTCTCCAAAGAAATAGAATATAGTCAATAATGTGCGTCGTTGTCGTCCTTCGAAATACCAAAAAGCAGGACTATAAATGGATAGTTCTTGTTGTGGTTAGTGTGTTTGTTGCTAACATGATGGGGCTATAACCCAACATTATCTCGAGTTGCAATCGTCCCTGGGGCGTAATAATTTACGTATCTTTGGCATATAATTTACACACTCATGCAGCAATGCGGGCTTGAAATTCTATGCCAGGGACAGTGATACTCTCCCATGCCACGACGCAAGGACCGAACAGAATACCAAGCCCGATTCACATCTCTGTCTGTGACACACATCTTCCCCAAGAATGCTACTCGTACATAAAACTATTGGAGAGCGTGTGTCCGTGATGAATGAAGCGCGTTTGTTGTTCCCAAAATCGAGAAGCGAGTGTACCAACTACCAACTTTAACCCTGTGGCCAATTATCCTTCTCATAATTTGTTTGGAACATTGTTTGTGTTGGTTTGTTTTTTGTTCGCCTTTTTTCAATAAGATTACATTATACAGAGGGCGCTGCTATATTGGCACCAAATTTACTGTATAAATACGAGGATGTAATGCGTCAAAATGCGTGAACAATGGGTTGGATAGGCTATGGGTCGGTCTGTGCGAACGCAAGGCATGTGAAAGGGAAAAAGTACTTTCAGGCGTAAAATGAGTGCACTGAAACTAAATGACACTTGGTTTCACAATAGAAACCAGTCGACTGTATAAATCATGGCAAACAAGCCAAGAGTTGCAAGCCTTTTGAGTCTTTTGGAAAAATTAAATGCATCACTGGAGTATTCACACTCCATTGTATACTCGTTTTGTGTTTTATTGCTTTGCAATGCATGAGGGAATTCAGTTAGAGATGTTGGTTTTTAGGGACTTTGTTGTTTCGGGATATACAAAAAAGTTATTAAAAATTAGTCCTTGCAAAACGACAGTTCTCGATAAAATGATACAAATACTTTCATACCATATCTACTATATTAATGGCATAATAGAACGAAAAAGTGCACATTGAGTACACTTTTCTGTGCTTACTCATAATTGGTATAAATTAGACTAATCTTATTATCCCAGTTATTAGAAAAGGGCATTGATTTTCGTTCAAGAACATACAAATGTTTATGTATTGTATATAGGTAGGCCATAAGTATTCATTTTGTATGTGTTAGACCAGTTTATACCAATCAGCAAAATAGCAGATGCGCTATCTTTTATATCGGTGTGTAAACATTGAATAACTTTGACATTTATCAACCGATTGAGTTGAGTAGACATGTTTTTGAAACCTTAATTCAGTGCAGTTTTTATCATTGGTCGTTGACGCCGAAAAATAGCGTCAAAATTGTGAGGCAGTAGATTGAAAATAGTCCTTTAGTTGTGTCAACTCAAAATGCATAACTTATATCTCAACAAGCAGCATCTGACACTACTTTTCGTTGTTTGGTGTCGAATTTTGTTAAGCAAGAGACAGTGAGGGAGTGCCGTTCGTCAACGCCTAAGACGTTCCAATGAATTGGTTGAATCGGTGAGAGAGATTTTTGTCCAGAACTCACGTATTTCATATAATCACAGTGTTTTGATGCATTTTGAAGGATGATTTGCATTTGTTTCCACATAAAGTCCAATTCACTCCAGGAATATTGGATGATAATGCACTCGCTTGGAATACGGCCAAAAAATCGCATTTCGACATAAAACATGGAACACCCTCTATAACATTTAAAAATAAGTGAGATGATATTATCACACCGGGAACACCATGGTAGATATACATTGTACAGTCGATGCTAAAATTCCAGAAAAATTATTTCAATGAGTTGCTAGATTGTGATGACAGCCAAAAAATGCAGAAGGCAGATGATGCAGATGGGTTACAAGCAGAAGTTCTCAAATACGTTAAAGACGGCCTGATCAAGAGGATACACCAACTCATCACCGCAATATGGTCGGAGGAAAGTATGCCCGACGATTGGAACCGCAGTACCATCTGTCCTATTAAGAAAAAGGCGATCTACTTCTCTGCACCAACTACATAAGCGTTATCCTTCTTAATATCACTCAAAATATTCTACTTATATTGTGTTTTATATTAAATTCTTAAGCCCTTTAATGATGATCTATAAGGTGGATAAATGTAGATTAAGACCTTGAAAATCTACCACCGACCAAATCTTAACATTGCACCCGATTTTTGGCAAGACCCGTGAATTCAGTGTTGATACCCACCATCAGATCACAGATCTTAGGAGCGCATATGATAGTCTAAAGAGAGAAGAGCAATATCATGTCATATACACCTTTAAACTGATATGACTTTGAAACCTCCAAAGGGTTATGGCAAAGAGACACACTGCCACGTAGTTTCTTCAACATTGTGCTTCAAACGATAGTACACAACACCCAAATCAGTACATCAGAAACTATTTTCCAAAGGTCTACACAACTTCTTTAGTGTGCTGTGATCAATCAATCAATGTGATTATAGAATATAGCAAGCAGTTTCCGGAAGACGTAGGAATTATTTGCTTTCACCAATAAGATCCAGCTCACACCATAGTTTAAGTAGAACGTGAAAATTGATAGGTAGAACTTTGAGGTAGTCAAGGGGCTTGTATATCGTGGCCCCCTGTCAACCCGGCAAAATTACATCAGCGCGGAAATTAAACGTAAAATTACTCTTGCTTATTGCTGTTTCTTTTTTATACCTCTCTCTCACTGAAACACCCTTTGACAGGTTGCAGCTTACGAACTGATTTTAATTTTTCTATTTACTAGAGTTAATTAATTGTTAATCTGTTAACTTCTTCTTATGATATATGTGGCTATAAGTCAGTGCGGACTGAGAAGATAAAGGCCAAAATTGAATGGAATCCCAATAATTAAGTTTTGATTACATGACCTTAGGTGCACTGGGATTTTGCAATATGCATTTTTTAATAAAGCTGTTTGCATGTAGGTGTCGTCGCATTTCGATAATATGATAAGATGTATGTAGGTATTGTAATGTTTAAAAATCGTTTACGAAAATCTAATTTTTCTCCAAGAAAAAGATTCTAGAATTTTGATCAAATTTTTCCTAAATCGTTAAAAGATGATTTTAAATTAAGACTTTTTATATAGAAACTATAAGAAATATCATAGAACCAATTTTTGGATTTTCAAATTTCTAACTATCTGCTGAACGGATTTAAATATAATTTTGTTTAAGAAGAATTTCTAAAAAGTTTAAGAAACATTGCATATCAAAGCTTACAAAAAATATTTTTTGGATTTTTTAAAAATTATCCCGAAAATGGCCAATCTTTTTCTTTAAATTTGGTTTTTATTTGCACAATAATAGAAATTTGAATTGGACATACCAAAATTTGTTTTTAAATTTTTTTTTACATGTTTCTTAACAACTTATTTTCTTGAGCCAGAAAACTTATTACTTAAGATATTTATTCTTGCATGAATTTATATTTGCTAATGAAATCACATGACTTTATTTTCTAGTAAAGAATATATTTAAGTCGTTTAAAAAATAAATTTCATGATTCTGAACATTTTTCTCTAAAACATCCATTTTAAAAATTCTTCGTGTCTTAAACATAAGAGCAAGTTCATGCGACCCAGTCGTGCATTTTATTTTGTAGAAAATAATGAACTGTTCGTTAAGTTGGTACTCATTTTTAATATACATATATACTCGTATATATTTACATATCGCCAAACAGATATATTTTTGTACATTTACAAGGAATAAATATTCCACATACGCCCTAGTGCACCAATTACCTTTTAACATTATTACCCAGAACTACTGCCCCGTGCGCTATATTCAAAACATCAAAACCAATTGACTGTCATATAATTTGAAAAAACACACGAAAACAATTTACAACCTTGTTTTCCATAAATATAAACCCATACTTGTAACATAAAGTATAAAATAAAGGACCTCGAGGACACACTATTTATGACATCTGACAGACAAACTCAATTACTTGGTCATAACTTTGCCATATGTTAGTGTGTATGTATGTATATTTATAAATTGGTCGGCAATCTATAAAATTTTGACATGGTCACAATTCTTGTTTTTCACAACTCCCTTAGCACCACCCACCCCATCACCATCGCCAGAACACAGAGAGTTCCTAACAAATGAACCAATTTAACAAATGTCCGTCTGTCGAATGTCGATTTTACATCTGCTGCAGTGTCATTTGGTGACATTTGTTATTGCAATTTGCATTCAATAATTGTATTGATCGAGCAGGGGCACAAGTTCCAGGATATTCCCTCACCACCCTCCCACTTTGCACAAATTGAGAATCTATTTGGGATATTGACGAACAAGTTTGAACTATTCCGCTAGACGACGAAGGGAGGGAAACAAAACGGTATAAAGCAAATATGGCGAATATAATTCACGCTCAGGACATAGCGCACTGCGCCATCAACCCCCGTTCTACTCTCGCTGGGTGTTCTTACACTCAGGACCAAGCTGCTGCTGATTCAACTGCCTGCAGCTGGGTATCGACCTTGTAGTCGTCGTCATCCTCACTGAGGACGATTACTAACACACTCAATACGAATGGTAACTCTTGGTGAGCGTGACAAACAGCATCGATCATTCCGAAAAGAGGTTGAGGGTCGAAAAGTTATCGTTGCAAAATTCAATTAACAATTCCCATTTATTTTATGTTCCGCGTCCTCCCTGGCCGGCATCACCTCTTCCATCTGGTATTGAGAGCAAATATCATCCCTAACTATAGGAACGATAATATAATGCACTCGGTCGTCCAGCTCCTGATGGGAAACATGGACAAACAAAAACCGGACAAAAAACAATCCCAGACCCTGCGTCGCGTTACCATAGGATTCGGAGGCGAGTCACAAAAAAAAAAATAAAAAAAAAACTGTACAACTTGCGGAAGCGTCGCAGGGCTCATGAATCCTTGATGGGGCGTCAAAACAAGAACAACTACAAACCCCATTTCTGCTGATATTTGTGCAGTTATTCGAATCAAAAATTCAATTTTGATTTGTTTCTCGTTCCGTGTCGTGGGTGGATGCAATAAGTTTTTTTTTCTTTTGTATTTATTGCATCAGGATCCCATTCCGTCGCCATCCTAGCATCTGTTGGAAGCAGAAATAGTTTGAGAGCAAAATTGCATCGCACAAAATGAACAAGAAATGAATTTGCATGACTTTTCGAGTTTAGTTTAGTTTTGTGTGAGTTTTTTTTTTAATTTTTTCAAGCCAACTGCAAAAGGGGAGGAAGGAAATTTGCATTAACTTGGGAAATCACAAAGTGATTCGGAAGCAAATTTAAATGTCAAATATGAGTTAAATTGCTTGGTGATGGTTTTGAATTTTTGGGTCACTGTCACTGGTCATAAATTTCTTATTTTTCATTTCGATGAATGGTGACCTATCAAGCGATTGGTTTTCCTTTCGGAAAGTTCTTTGATTGATTTATTGATTTTAAAAAACAGAAATATATTTTTTTGACGAAGTGAAAGCAAATCGAAATTTTTAATTTGCTAACCACGATTTTAAATTAATTGAATATTGGGGGGACCAGAAAAGACCATCAAAACGATTTTTGGGGTGGTAAAGTTAGATTTGTAGTACCCCTTGGTATAATGGTTAGTGCGCTGGACTGGCATTCAGAGAGTCTTGGGTTCGATTCTCAGCCACTGCAAGAAAGTTTTTCATGGGTGTACTACCTCTTGCGAAAAATTGACAAATCCTCCTAGAGTTTCTATTGTCATGAGAAGTACTGCTCATTAGCCATTCGGAATCGGCATTCCATACCATACCTGGTAACACGCACACTGGAAGGGTTGAGAGCTGTTAGTCACAAAGCTAAGGCTTTATATGAGCCCTCAGGTCCTCTAATTTATTTATTTAATATATAGTTAGATTTTTGTTTGTTTGCTGTGGAACAAACTGAGGCGCGAGTATAGGTTTAAGACCAAGCACAAGTATACCAGGACAGAGAAGTACATATCAGCAGAGAGAAAAACTACTTAGCGTAAGCAGTTTAAACTGAATACAAAAATAAAATAATATTCGGTTAAACAAATAAAAGGTCTTTCCTCGTCAACAGATCCACAACAACTGATCATATCTTGATTTTCTCAGTATGTTCTTCTACCTAACCGAAAGTCCCTTTCTATCAAATACAATTATTATATCTCTTTCTTTGTGTTTGGACAATCATTTTTTTTATTCTTTCTTTTGAAAGTGATGCCACATTAGTAATTTATTTCCAAGGCTAAAGTGAGATTTTTCATTGAAATGTGGATACAAAATTCTGATTAAAAATTGAACTTTCTGGAATTGTTGCTTTAAGAGGATCTAACACTTCCTTACAAGATGCAGTACCTTTGGAAATAAAAACATTTATGCTTAAGGTGTTTGAATGTCTCCACCTAAATACAAAACAAAATTCTTTCAACTTAACCATATTTCATAATATTCACGAAAAAACTTCTCCGCTTTCAACTGTCCACTTTTTGGAGAGTAAGTAATTTTCTTGGCAACAAATAGACTGATTTCGGGTTGAAACATAATAATTGTGTAGCTCCTTTCATAATAATGATTTTGATTATTAGGTTGACAACATGTTCTATGTCCGAAAAAAAAATATCAGTGTTAACGTGATAACTTAAAAATATATTGAATGGAGTTCCTAAAGGATATACATTAGGTCCATTTCTTTTTGATATTTTTTAATACTTAACATCAGTTAGTTAATTAAGTAAATGACATGTACACTTATACTGAAGACGTGACGATTGAAGATGTTGTCTCAGGTACTTTGCCCATCTGAGAGTACTTTAGGATTAGGAAAACAGGAAAGTTTTTGAAAAAAGATACCGATTCACAATTGTTCTAAATTTCAGAATACTGCAATGGGAACGAAAAATGGAGCTAGGTATAGCATTCCACATTCGTGTAGTGCGACTTAAATAAGAATCTCTGTACTTCACAGTACTTTCATAGTTGTACTCGAAGGTAAGCTGATGAGCATTTTTAAAAGCGCAAATTTTCAATTGAATTGTTTAAGGGGAGGAATGCAACTGACCATTTCATTAGAGTACTGTTCATAAAAATAGCAATAAAATTATGACAGACATGAAACATTGCGGTGGTGTTCGAGGAATGCACAAAATTAATCTTGAAACGAATATGAGAAGTTAAGGGTACTTTCATTAGCAAAACAATTTAACGAATTAGAAATTTCATACAGGAGATCGTTGATTAATATGAGGAAGCCATTCTGAGATCCAATACGACTTTTGTTGAAGGGTCTGAAATGTTTTTTCCAGATGCATTAATACCAAATACACTCATTTTTGGTAAGAGAGAGAGAGAGAGAGAGAGAGAGAGAGAGAGAGAGAGAGAGAGAGAGAGAGAGAGAGAGAGAGAGAGAGTAATGCCGATCATTAAGAAGTTTCGTTCTTCGAGATATTTTTTAGTGGCTGGGCACATGCCGTTTTCCATTCACTCCGAAAAAGACCAGTTGAGTAGGACAGATACAATAACTTAGCGGTGGTTTTTCTAGCCTTGAAGAGCACCTTTTCAGAACAATTGAAGGGATATACAATCGAGGCCAGCAGATTTGTATATGTCAAGATCTTGGAGCATTCTTCTACGTCTCCGAAGATTGTTTTGAACATCTAAGACGATTTCTATTTCGGAGTTGGTATGACTTAGAGGTCATTGATTGTTTGGTACAGCTTGTTTTGTAACCACTTTTGTAACCATTTCATTTTGAAGGTGAAGGTGGCTGTTTCCCATATGCCAAGGGGCATTTATTATTTCACGAATAATTTCATTTTGAAATTTGTGTGTGGGTTCAGCATTTCGTTTGAGTTGCAAAATATGTTAAGAAATTAGATTGATGCTAGTAAGTTTCTTATAGTTATTATTATTACGAATGGCCATGGAATGGACTTACGTACAATATTATAGAGACACCAACATCGATATCATGGAATAGTGTGCTTTATGACAGTAATAAGTAGCCACATAAAATTGAAATTCTTACAAGAGCAATGACCGTACAGAAGCTGATGCTATTACAACCGCAGAAGAACAAGGTATATCACAATTATCATAATACTTTTAATTGGCTTTCACTTAATACCAAAATAGCTGACATTTAATAAACAGTGTAAATGTGTACATTAAGAAAATTTTTCTTTGAAGTATTTTAGGACTTCAGTCCTCTCAAGTACAAGAACAAGGTTTTAGTGCTGGTACTTCAATACCTTGTGCCAGTATTTTTCTAGTATTTTGGTGAAAGCACCGAACCAAGTATCAAGTGGGTTAATATTAATAACACTGTACTTCAGCAATACTTTCAGGTAGTTGACCAGAACTTTAAGTACTTGGCCAATGATTTCAAGTACTAGCCTATTAAGTAATGTATGCTTCTTGAATCAAAGAATTGAAGTACATGATGTTTCAAGTACTACTATCTGAGTTATGAACTGCAAGTTCAAGTTAATGACGGCAGTTTCTCACTCGAAATCTTGACAGAAAGTATCATACCTCCTCTGAACGTAACGGAACGTAAAGTCGCTTTACGATTGAACAACGTTGGGAAATATTAAAACCTTATTTCTAAAGTGAGTGCCAAAACATAAAGAAAAGTAATTGAGATAGTGTTCTCTTTTGCTATGATGTTTTGGTTTTAGCAATCTTGGATAAATGATGCTAAAAATAATCATTAGGATTAAGAAAGATTGCTTAGGACTATCGTTCCTAGTTCATTTTAGGGCGAACAAAGACTAATAAAGGGTGCACACTCATAGGTAGTTGTCGATTACTACTTCGATCGATTGCTGGTTTTGTGTCTTTTTGGGTTGACAGGCACTGAGTTTTGCAGTAACTCATCTGGAAGTGACCTCACGGTTGCGAAGCTCCACTGGAAGCTATATTCTGGCACCATGGGAGATAGTGCCCAATAAAAAGCAGAGGCTGACATTTGTCAAAAGAACGCGTCTCTATTTAACCTATCTATGAGGTGGGCCCCCAAGTGGGACTATCATGGTGGCTGTGGTTTATTCCGAATGCGGAGACACATGGTTTTCAAGTGTGCTTGAATTCAAAAGGTGTTAGATAGACTTCGCCTCATAGTAAGAGGTGTACACATGCTGAAACATGTCACAGCATTGCTAGTGTAATGGCTTCGGCTATATCAGAGCTCATGGTCGGAGCTCAATCTGATTCCTATATGAGTATCCCCACCGTGGAATTAAGTCTTAATTGACAGGTGTCCACGTTAAACACAATATGGTTCTGTCTTCATTATCGTACGGTGCGCACAGACGAAAATGCGGCTGCTATGGCCGAGAGTTGTGAGACTCATTTCACGAATATCATCTCGCCATCAATATCAACAGCTCAGCATTTCACACACTAGCCTAAATAGAATTCTGCAAAAAGATCTCGGATTATTCGCTTACAAAGCTCGATTGACTCAGCAATTGAAGGCGCACAACCATCCACTAGTATGACGTTGTATTCCATAATTAAAAATTTATCTTGTTCATTTTATTGGCTTGTGTTTGGCCCACCCCTTATATATGAAAAACATAAGACAACGAGTAAGCAAAACCGAGGCGATCATTCATCAGATATTGTATTCCATTAACTACTGATCTTGAGAAATAGGAATTCAAATGTTACCGTTTTAGAAAATCTATTTTGTGGAGGATTTTTCTTGAAACCACTTATTGGATTACAATCCTTAGAAGGATAAATTAATAAATTGCGAGACATTTTTAAATTATCTTATTTGAATTATACCTAATTCAAAAATTAAGATCAAACAGACAGGGCTTGCTTTGATGTGTCTATATGATTCATCAAATTTCTTTTTGTTTCCGCTTTTAACAGCTTCTATGTAATTCAATATTTTTTTTATAAAGCAAAGAAATCACCTTACCAGCTTACAAACTATATCCCTCCTTTGTATAAAATATCTATCAAACTATCAGCAGTTTAAAACGATGCTTCAGATATTTATTTTCCTCTTAAACTTCTTTCAAATTGTTTTCAATCAGCTTGGGGAAATTTCATTTAGTTTAAAATTAAACGATTTAATCTACTTAATATCCAATTATCTGGGTATTATTCAAAAATCCTAGAACAACGAGTAATTTCCACCCTAAAACGGTAATTATCCAAGTTCATTGCATTAAACAGTGTACACCCTTCATCCGAAGCCTTCATCCATCTATCCATGAGTATATAGCACACCCACTATCCGGAACTTCTATAAACACCATACAACGTTGATCCTCTGTTCTGACGAGGAAGATGCAACTTATTGAATTTAAAGGACGAGCAAGCATCACAACGATTCCTTCTAACTTTACACACAAACTCATCACGTGAAAGCAAAAGCTTGAGTCTCTGTGCCAGAAAATGGAATATTTTTCCCCTACGAAGGGAGAGGGTGCGTTCATAAATTGGAAAGAAGACACAGTTATACGCATTTTCAGTATGTAACTATATGTGTGTGACGTACTGACAGAACATATTCTTTCACAAGAAACATCACGTATCAAGAAAGCCAATTGACGCAAAAATCCTTTACCCGGCTTCTTTGTGTTTAATTATTCACAGGATGTGTTTCTTCCTATTCTCAGTACACACGCTGCGCTGTTTAGTCACTGTAAGAACGAGACAAATAGGACAATCTACCATTCCTATTTTGATTAGAAACAAAGACATTCCGAGTGTATGTGTACGAATCCTTCTCGCATTCGCGCCATGTTGTGTGACGATATTTATTTCCTTTCACTACACAAAACAAAAACCCATGGAAAAGTGTTCCTTTTTGATGGGAAAGCTGCGGAAAATTGTTGTCTTTCATGTGATTTATTGTGGGAAATTTAATTTCTTTCGTCATCGTATAGTGTAGTGCTGCTTAACAGGATTGTTTGAGGGAAGTTTCTTTGTTTAAGTAACAACCTCCACTGCCGACGACATCAATTTCCTTTTATCATGTAAGTTGGGGGAGTGGCGGTTGTGACATTTAATACCCTTCCGATAGTTTCACTATTTTCGTGTTTTGCCAAATTAAGTGTGTCTGCGACTTATTAATCAACAAACGGAGTGCTGCGTATGTCAAATGATGATTTCGAAAATAATGAGTTAATTTAGTGAGGAGATCTTCTACCACTCCACACCACACGAGAATGCTATAGGGCAGGTGGGTGGGTGTTGAAACACGAAACACGAAACATTCCTCTACTATTTTTTCGTGTGAGGAAAAATTAATTAGATAAATGGAACACGGAAGTTATTATGTGGGTTAATTAAAAAGAAGGGAATATTACTGAGGAAACTAGTGCTGGCTGTCCTATTAGTCGAAAAATGGAAGAAATGCTTAAGGGTGGTGCAGCTTAGACGGGTACAAAATACAGAATTATGGGCGAGAAGATTTATGGGAGCTGTGCCATGTCTAGGGGCTATTCGATGGTAGTAAGAATAATTTTTCCCAAGTTTCGGAAATTTATTTCCATCTTTTTGGCCGATTCCAAGAAGGAGATGCTTTTAATTTGGGCAAAAGTGTTTTAATTAAGGGTTTGAACTCTATGAATCAACTGAAATATTCTCTGATATTTGCCATATGTTTCGGATTTTGTATGTCTTAAAGGAAATTTATTGAATTTTAGTAGACGGATGTTGAAGTACACTCTTTAAATATTTTTTTTGTTTTGGAAATCGGGCAAATAAAGGTTTTTGTTTTTCAAAAGTACGGGCACCTACAAAGATGTTAAAATGGAATGAAACAACATGAGTGTGAGGTATAAGAGAAATTTTTCCGTTATTTGAAAGTCCATTGTATGCCATTATGTTTGTTCGAGTAGAAATATCGACCAATGGAACTCGGGAGAAATCGAAATCAATATCAGTGCATTCTGTACACACCTTTACGTGTTCGAATTTCGAACACTGATATTTGTTTCGATTCCTCCCGGTCCGAATTGGCGATTGCATCATCGATGCATGGCATCTTTTTTCATTCGACATTTTCTGTTTGCCGTGTTCAGTCTTCTTATTAAAATTAAAAGTATTTTTATCTAAAGGAAATTTTCTCGCCTTCTGCGAATTTTGTGAATCTGCATTTTTTATATTTGTACATGCAAGGTCATGTTAAAATAAATACAAATAGAATACAAAAAAAGTTTGTATGATTTAGTCAAAGTTGACTGAAAAGTTGTGGCGGTCGATATATGTGCGTAGAAGATAAACGCAAAAGGAACCTTCATCTCTATCTGTCCAGTGCGAAAAAAATCAGAAAAAACCAGCGGCTCAAACATTTGGTCCTTCGGCGGATTTTAATATTTTAACCAAACCACGAGGCCACCAGTCTGGTACATTGCGACCACCATTGGCGACAATATTGAAAAGGGCGTTCCACTTACGTCATCAAGTCATCATCAGAACTCATCAAGTGAAGTCTTCATCAGAGTTAGTCAAGTCAAGTCATATTCAGTCAAGTCATCAGATCTCATTAAGTCAAGTCATCAGAGCAACAATCAAGTCTTCAGTCAAGTCATCATCATCTTCAGTCAAGTCGTCAAGTCATCTTCAGTCAAGTCATCATCAAGTCTTCAATCAAGTCATCATCAAGTCTTCATCATCGTCGTCATCGTAAATTTTTGGAGTGTACAGGTACAATTACATTTTTTTTTGTTCTCTCCATTTGCTATAAAATAAATTTTTGAAAAAAAAAATTAAATCTTATTGAATTCAATTTGGTATAATATTCGGTTTTATAGTATTGGTACGCTCAAAAATAACGGGTTGGATATATATGCACGGTAAAATTGGAACGGTATATATATATATATGCACGGTAAAATTGGAACGGCATATATATATACATATGCACATACATACAACGGTAGAAAGTCGTACGTTGTTTAAAACGGTTAACAGTTAAATTGGTTAGTAGTTTGCTTTGTGCGGCGTGTGTTTTTTTTTCGCTTAAATAATATTTGACTTGAAATGAATCTGGAGGTTTTAATTTTGGCATGCGACGCGTTGGTCGATTTTCATGCATCATTTAAAGAAAAACCCATTAAAGGGCTTCAAACATCGGTGTTTGAGGCATATAGGGTTGAATTAAAAGATTTATGGCTAGAAGTAAAAAATGCGTATAGTCGATTCATTATTGAGGCAAATTCTGATGACGAGCTCAAGGCGTCACTCCTTGAGGTGAAGGCGAAATATAAGAAGTCGTCTGACACTTATATTGAATTTCTTAGTGACATTATTGAGGCCACACGGCCACAAGAAAACAAATTGAAAGGTTTCGAGGGTAATAAAGGCGATGGGGAAGAAAAACAAAATCCGTCAGTTCATAATATTCATTTGCCGCCGTGTGAAACGGAAATTTTTAGTGGTAGTTTTCTGAAGTGGCCAGCGTTTAGAGACATGTTTACGGCACTTTACATCCGACATGCAAAGTTAAGTCCCGTTCAAAAACTTTTCCACTTGCGTGCTCGGACTAGAGATCATGCCTTAAGCATAGTCTCTAAATTTGAAATAACAGATGAAAATTTCGAGGTGGCGTGGGCGGCTCTTAAGGAACATTACGAGAACAAACGGGTTCTTGTAAATAATCATCTCAATATTTTGCTCGGGCAAAATTGTATTGCAGTTGAATCGGCACCTGCACTTAAAGAATTGCAAAGTAATTTTAATGATGCCATTTTAGCGTTAGAGTCTTATAATATTGAGGTGAAAAAGTGGGATGCGTTGATTACCTACTTGTGCGCGACGCGTCTTCCAGCGAAAACATTATCGCTGTGGGAAGAATCACTCGAAAATTCAAAAGAGATACAAACATGGGAAAACATGAATAGCTTTCTCACAAATAGGTATCGGGTTTTAGAAAACGTTTCGGATATGCAAAAGGGCACTATAATTTCGCGAGTTTCAGTACCTAAGCCACATGCGTCAACAAGTACATCTCGTGTTCGTGCACACCACAATAAATTAAGTACGCAATGCAAAGTTTGCCGAGGAGAGCACTCATTGCGTCTATGTCCAGAATTTTTGAAAATGAGCGTTGCCCAGAGAAGAAATACAGTGCGAAAATGGAGGTATTGTTACAATTGTTTAGCTTTTAACCATATAGTACCCGAGTGCAAAAGTGAAGGTACATGCTTTCATTGTAAGGGAAGGCATCATTCGCTTTTGCATTTTGATAAAACTCCACCGGGGAGTTCTAATGTTAATATACAGTCCATTGGCCCTCAAGATGCACCTCCGAGCACAAGTCAAAGGTTCAGTTTCTCACCCTCCGCTCAAAATCTCAACGTTAATGCCCAAACCTTTTTTTCCAAATCGAAAAGAACGACTTTATTAGCGACGGCGATAGTGAAAATATATCAAAATAAAACGGATTTTGATTGCCGCGCGCTCATTGATCCGGGTTCGGAAATCTCTTTTATTTCCGAAGAAGTTCAAAGGAAACTTCAATTGCCGACACGATCAGTCAAAGCTACGGTTGCAGGCATTAATTCTTCAGTAACAGCAACTTCATCGAAGATGTGTTCGTTTTTATTAAAATCCAAGTTTGATGAATGTTTTGTTCTGTCTGCTCAAGCTCTCGTTCTTAAATCGGTGACAGACAATTTACCTTCTATTTCGGTTGATTTCAAAGAACCTCAAAATTTGTTCGATTTTCCATTGGCCGACCCCTTTTTTGCACAAAGTTCAAAGATTGATTTGCTTATCGGGGCGGATTTATACCCATTTATTATTCGGGATGGGTTGAAGAATATGGTGTACCAGCAACTAATGGCTCAAAATACAGTTTTCGGTTGGGTTTTACTTGGCCCATTACAAAACCCCAACTCCAACGATAATACTCATTTTTCAAAATCTCTATCATTTTTCAACGAAGTTAGTTTGGATGGTGAAATTCAAAGGTTCTGGGAGTTAGAAGAACTTCCCACAACTCAAGTTTTGACAGCAGCGGAGCTGTACTGCGAGGATCTTTTTGAAGATACGACATACCGCGATGATACTGGGCGATTCGTAGTTCGGTTACCGTTTAAAGAAGATTTTTTACGGGATCCTTGTTTAGGTGCATCGTATGAAAACGCACAAAGGCAATTTTTGAAAAATGAAAAGCGTCTCTTATGCAACCCAAGTCTTAAACACCAGTATGATTCGGTGTTATCGGAGTATGTGGATTTAGGGCACATGAAACCAAGTGAATGTTCAAAAACTATTTTAAATGAAAGGAAAGCATGTTTTTTGCCTCATCATGCTGTGATTAAGCCAGAGAGCTTGACAACAAAGGTTCGTGTCGTCTTCAACGCTTCCTTTGCCTCTTCAAACGGGAAGAGTTTAAATGATGTATTGTATTCGGGTCCAGCACTCCAAACAGACATAGTAATGTTGATGTTGAATTGGCGGCTTTACAAATACGTGTTCAATAGCGATATTGAGAAAATGCACCGCCAAATCAAAATACACTCCGATCAAACGCAATTTCAAAAAATTCTATTTCGTGAAAACCCTAAGGATCCACTCAGCACTTTTGAATTGACGACACTTACATTTGGTGTGTCGTGCTCACCCTACTTAGCCATTCGTTCGCTGCATCACTTAGCGAAAATTGTCGAGAACACCTATCCTTTAGCTTCTAGAATTCTTCAAAGGGAATTATTTGTAGACGACGTCCTATCGGGGGCGCATGATATTTCCACTGCTTTAAGGGCTCAATCTGAATTAATATTCGCCTTAAAATCGGCAGGTTTTAACTTAAGAAAATGGACTGCGAATTCTAGAGAACTTTTGAAATCCATTCCTACAAGCTCGCTTCTGAACGAAGATTTTTTAAAGCTTGACGACAAAAGCTCAGTTAAAACCCTCGGCATCCAATGGAAGGCAACTCTGGATATCTTGTCCTTTTCCGTTCAAGCAGTTCCACTAAACTGCGTCACAAAACGTTCAGTTTTATCAGTGATAGCGAAGTTGTATGATCCGGTAGGGTGGTTGGCCCCTGTAGTGATTGTCGCTAAAATACTTATGCAACAAATATGGAAGGACAAGACAGACTGGGATGCGAGTCTCCTCCCCAGTACTGAACAAAGATGGAAGTTATTTGTAGCCGGTTTGGCAGAAGTTGCAAGTGTGCGCATTCCTCGGTGGGTAGAGTATAGTCCACAGGGAGTAACACAGATACACGGGTTCTGTGATGCCTCCGAAAAGGCCTACGCTGCATGTATTTACTTACGGGTACAACATTCTGATAAAATTACATCACATCTCTTGTGGGCAAAATCAAAAGTAGCCCCGGTCAAAACCATATCTTTGCCAAGACTAGAGTTACAGGGAGCCGTCCTTTTGTCGAAAATGCTTCGTTTAACTTTAAACTCTCTTCAGATTCAAAATTTATACTCAGTTTATTTGTGGACGGATTCCACTATTGTTTTAGCCTGGCTAAAAAAGGATCCCAGTGCATGGAAAACCTTTGTAGCAAACCGAACAGCGGAAATTTTGAAAAATACGTCAGTGCGAAATTGGTCACACGTCGTGTCTTCTGAAAATCCTGCTGATCTCGCTACGAGGGGAGTAGCTCCGATTGAATTAAAACTTAGTGTCTTGTGGTGGAATGGTCCTCAGTGGTTGTTACGATCTCAATCAGAATGGCCAAATCCAAAAGGGAGTCCAGTCGATGAAACAATTTTAGAGTTGAAACCAACTAAGGCATTCGCGGTTCAAGTCACAAAAGATTTTGAAGATGACTTAAGTACCATTTCAGATTGGCATAAAATTGTGTGTGTAATTGCGTACATCTTTCGATTTTTTAATTCGTTCAAACGGCGGGGACATGTTAAACATTTAACTACAGAGCTTTCACATGAAGAAATTGTTGGAGCAAAACGAAAATTTGTCATTCTCACTCAGAAAAAGTATTTTCACAGGGAATATTCCGACTTAGCAGCTGGAAAACAAATTTTTTCTAAAGGTTGGCTTGGAAAGTTTAACCCATTAATGGATGAGAATGGTGTTATACGCTCAAATGGTAGGCTGGTTTTGTCAACTTTATCCTATAATGAGAAATTTCCGATTTTGTTGCCAAACAATTGTCTTTTTATGCTCCGATTCGTTAATTATGTTCATGATCTTTCTATTCACGGTGAAATCCAGATCATGTTGCGCATGATTCGCGCGGAATATTGGTCACCACGTATTAAGAATCTTATAAAAAAATGTATTTTTAAATGCACAACATGCACTCGTTACAAAAAACACGTCCAAACTCAGTTAATGGGTGCTCTACCCAGAGAAAGAACTATTTTGAATCGTGCTTTTACGAATGTTGGTGTAGATTTTGCAGGACCTTTCCTAATAAAAACGTATTATGGGCGCAAATGCCGATTAGACAAAGGGTACGTCTGTATTTTTGTTTGTTTTGCGACTCGAGCCATACACCTGGAACTTGTGAGTGATCTCACCACACAGGCCTTCCTGGCTGCGTTCACACGTTTCGTATCCCGAAGAGGAACGCCTGACAAAGTTTTCTCCGATCATGGAACAAATTTCGTGGGAGCTTCAAAATTCCTCTTATCGGATTTTCAAAAATTGCTCACTCACAATCCCACCGCCTCAGCTCACAACTATTCCCAAATTAAGTGGAATTTTGTTCCGCCCGGTTCACCTCACATGGGGGGGTTATGGGAAGCGGGAGTTAAGAGCTTCAAAATGCATTTCCGAAAGGCGGCTGGCAATGAAAAGTTCACTTTTGAAGAGTTCACTACTCTACTAACTCGCATTGAATGTAGCTTAAATTCACGCCCTCTATCTACTATGTCGGAAAATGTGACGGATATAGTTCCGCTGACTCCTGGCCATTTCCTTACGGGTGGCTTAATGACTGGTTTACCAGAGCCGCCATGTAACGACCAATCCCTTAGTATTATGAAGCGGTGGAAAAAACTAAAAATTCTTCATCACCAACTGTGTGCACGGTGGAAGGAGGAGTATTTGAAGGAACTCCATAAGCGTTATAAATGGAAATACCCTCAAAGAAACATTCAAGTAAACGATATAGTCATTATTCGAAACGAAAACCTGCCACCCAACGAGTGGCGCCTTGGGCGCGTCATCAACGTTCATGCCGGGCATGACAATAAAATTCGTGTAGCTGACGTACAAACCGAAAAGGGGATCATCACGCGGTCAATTGCCAAAATTTGTGTCCTCTTACCTCAGACGGTAGAATAAAATATTGGTCATATGGTTTCTTATCATTTCGTAACAAAGCAATAACTTTCAAAAACAAAAAGTTTCAAATTACCTCATATATTACGCCTTTAATATTATTAATAACAGAGCAGTTGGCTCAAAATAATAATGCAAATGAAAGACAAAAAATTTTGTAAATATGTATCTTTAAGTTTTTGCATACAAATTTAAAATATGTATTCCTTTATGATATATAATGTACTCGTAATTATAACCATTGAATTTTGAATTGTCTCTCTAAATTTTTAAAATTTTCTTTAATTTCTTTTCGCAGACAAATTTAAATAATGTATTCCTATTGATAAAGAATGTAACTATAAACATCTAATCTTGAATTTGCTTTCTAAAATTTTAAAAATTAACGTAATTAAATTCAATTGTAAATTAATGTAATTGCAAACGATGTTGCAAGGCGGGCGGTAATGTTCGAGTAGAAATATCGACCAATGGAACTCGGGAGAAATCGAAATCAATATCAGTGCATTCTGTACACACCTTTACGTGTTCGAATTTCGAACACTGATATTTGTTTCGATTCCTCCCGGTCCGAATTGGCGATTGCATCATCGATGCATGGCATCTTTTTTCATTCGACATTTTCTGTTTGCCGTGTTCAGTCTTCTTATTAAAATTAAAAGTATTTTTATCTAAAGGAAATTTTCTCGCCTTCTGCGAATTTTGTGAATCTGCATTTTTACTTGCGATATAGGTACTATAGGGCAAGTTCTGCATTTGGAAAAAAAATCGAACTCGAGATTTTGATCAAAGTTGACATTACGATGATAGCGAAGACGAAAAAAGTGGGTCTGACAATTCCGTCTGTCTGTCTGTATGTCTGTATGTCTGTATGTCTGTATGTCTGTATGTCTGTATGTCTGTACCTCGAACTACAGCCTAAACTACCGGACGTATTTTCCTTAAACTCGGTAGTTAAGGGTCTTCGGTGATTCCCTAGAGGAAAAATTGAAATTTTTTTTTTAGCTCCAAAACTAAGGGTACCCCCCATACACCCGTAATGCAAAATCTTATTTATCTCGAAAACGGCTCTAACGATTTTGATAAAAAAAATTAAGTGTGGTATTATGGACATGGACTATATTTTGGTCCAAAAAAAATTGGGGGGGAAATGTTATTAGGGGTACCTGTCATAGAACGGTTTTTTTGATTTTCGAATTTCTCACCAACGGCTCTAACGATTTTAACCAAAATTTTTATGCGGGAGCTGCTTTGCATTTGCAAAAATATAAACTAAAAATTTTTTCGAAAAAATAGTTTTTGGATTTTTAAAAAAATAATACAATTTTTTTTTTGAAAATTCAATATCTTGAAAACCCATACACGATTAAATTTTTAAATTACGTTTTAAAATGTATTTTATTAAATACTAATAATTTGCATATCAAGTTTTTTTATAAAAATTTTAAGTAAAATTTAGTACACAAAAAACATGTTTCGGTGTGTCTGTATGTCTGTACCTCTCACTACAGCCTAAACCACTGGACCTATTTCTTTCAATCCCGGTAGTTAAGAGTCTTCGGTGATTCCCTAGAGGAAAAATTGAAATTTTTTTTTTAGCTCCAAAACTAAGGGTACCCCCCATACACCCGTAATGCAAAATCTTATTTATCTCGAAAACGGCTCTAACGATTTTGATAAAAAAAATTAAGTGTGGTATTATGGACATGGACTATATTTTGGTGAAAAAAAAATTTGGGGGGAAATGTTATTAGGGGTACCTGTCATAGAACGGTTTTTTTGATTTTCGAATTTCTCACCAACGGCTCTAACGATTTTAACCAAAATTTTTATGCAGGAGCGCCTTTGCATTTGAAAAAATATAAACTAAAAATTTTTTCGAAAAAATAGTTTTTGGATTTTTAAAAAAATAATACAATTTTTTTTTTGAAAATTCAATATCTTGAAAACCCATACACGATTAAATTTTTAAATTACGTTTTAAAATGTATTTTATTAAAAACTAACAATTTGCATATCAATTTTTTTTATAAAAATTTTAAGTAAAATTTAGTACACAAAAAACATGTTTCGGTGTGTCTGTATGTCTGTACCTCTCACTACAGCCTAAACCATTGGACCTATTTCTTTCAATCTCGGTAGTTAAGAGTCTTCGGTGATTCCCTAGAGGAAAAATTGAAATTTTTTTTTTAGCTCCAAAACTAAGGGTACCCCCCATACACCCGTAATGCAAAATCTTATTTATCTCGAAAACGGCTCTAACGATTTTGATAAAAAAAATTAAGTGTGATATTATGGACATGGACTATATTTTGGTCCAAACAAAATTGGGGGGGAAATGTTATTAGGGGTACCTGTCATAGAACGGTTTTTTTGATTTTCGAATTTCTCACCAACGGCTCTAACGATTTTAACCAAAATTTTTATGCGGGAGCTGCTTTGCATTTGCAAAAATATAAACTAAAAATTTTTTCGAAAAAATAGTTTTTGGATTTTTAAAAAAATAATACAATTTTTTTTTTGAAAATTCAATATCTTGAAAACCCATACACGATTAAATTTGTAAATTACGTTTTAAAATGTATTTTATTAAATACTAATAATTTGCATATCAAGTTTTTTTATAAAAATTTTAAGTAAAATTTAGTACACAAAAAACATGTTTCGGTGTGTCTGTATGTCTGTACCTCTCACTACAGCCTAAACCACTGGACCTATTTCTTTCAATCCCGGTAGTTAAGAGTCTTCGGTGATTCCCTAGAGGAAAAATTGAAATTTTTTTTTTAGCTCCAAAACTAAGGGTACCCCCCATACACCCGTAATGTAAAATCTTATTTATCTCGAAAACGGCTCTAACGATTTTGATAAAAAAAATTAAGTGTGATATTATGGACATGGACTACATTTTGGTCAAAAAAAATTTTGGGGCAAAATGTTATCAGGGGTACCTGCCATAGACCCGTTTTTTTAATTTTCGACTTTCTCATTAACGGCTCTAAGGATTTTATCCCAAAATTTTTAGCAGGAGTCCCCTTAAGTTTAAAATAATATTGTATATAAAAATATTCGAAAAAATATTTATTGGGTTTTTAAAAAAAAAAAAAAAAAATTTAAATCAATATCTTCAAAACCTATGAACGATTATTTTTTGAAATTATTTCCTAAAACCAATATTATTAAATACTTAAAATCCGCATCCCACATTTTTTTCTTGAAAAATTTTAGAGAAATTTCTTATATAATAAATTTATTTAATAATAAAACGATTTTTTAAGGTTTATTTGCATAAATTCATACTTTTCCGGAAACCAGAAGGCAATTTTATGCAGTTGAACATTATTATCTCATTAAATCCATGTTTTATATTTATAAAATGTATCTTAAATTCCAAAGTACTTTTACATAAGAGCAAGTTCGTGCGATCCAGTCGTGCATTTTATTTATATTTGTACATGCAAGGTCATGTTAAAATAAATACAAATAGAATACAAAAAAAGTTTGTATGATTTAGTCAAAGTTGACTGAAAAGTTGTGGCGGTCGATATATGTGCGTAGAAGATAAACGCAAAAGGAACCTTCATCTCTATCTGTCCAGTGCGAAAAAAATCAGAAAAAACCAGCGGCTCAAACAATGTTTCAATATGACATCACTTAAATGCCCGTCTCAGCTTCTCATGGTTGCACCGATCCAAGTGGTCCCATTTTGACCCTTCTTCATATATCCGGCTGAAGTGAAGCGATGGCCTATGTTATTTTCACCTTAAGGACATTAGTCGATTGTGATTCATAGACCTTCGACTACAGGAAATTTCACAAGAAATACGAGGCTGGTCCGATAAGTACTTAGCCTCACCGCCCGATGGTGTCAGTAACGCAAGAGGGATTTTCTATCATCTAGTCTCTAGTACATTCTCTTAAGCGGCTTCAGCGGAATAGGACTCGTAGTTTTGTTTTGACCACGTGTGGAAGCCAGCTTGTTAGCGAATTTTAGAAAAATGGAAAAAGAGCAATATCGATCGGTGATTCGATTCTTGTTTTTCGAAGGGAAAAAGCGCAGCGAAATCAAAGAGCGCTTGAATGCAGGTGTGGAATCGCGTAAGGTGATAGTTGACCATCAATTCGTTGATTGTTGTTTTTGACTATAGCTGTCTCTATCATATCAATTACGAATTATAGAGAGAGCGATGGTCAAAACGACAATCAACAGATTGATAATCAACTATCACCTTACGTGATTCCACCCCTGTTTACGGTGACTCTTCTCCTTCGATGGCGACCGTCGAGTTTCAACGTGGTTGCCCATAGGTTTTTGATGAGCCCTGCCCAGATGGCTACCACGGAGAATAAGGTGTCAAAAATCCAAGATCTCGTATTGGCATACGGCGCGCCGATTGAAGGTGCACGAATTAGCTGAAACAGTAGGCAGCCGGGAAAAAAATTGAGTCGAATGGGGCCGCCACGGAGGCGGAGTACTACTTTGCAGACCTCGAGAAAACCCATTTTTCGGATGGGTTAAAGAAGTTGGAGCATCGCTGGATCAAGTGTATCGAACTAAAAGGGGACTATGTTGAGAAATAAATCGCCACTTTTCCAAAATTTTTGGTTTTCTTTTGTAGTACTTATCGGACCGCCCTCGTGGTATAGCGGTGTCAAGTTGAAAGACCTTGGTAGCCAATTCACGTCTCCTCTGCTAGATTTAACCTTACCCTCAAATCGGTCATGCAGAATGTCAATCATGGAGTCCATTGTGTGACACGGAGAAATTGATTATCATCGATCTGCGGCTCTTACAATTGACGTCGTTTTCGAAAACAAACGGACCAATATCCATACCGAGCGGTAACTTTTTGTGAATTCATTGTCACCTGGTGAGCCTCATGTTATTTTATACTGCCTCATAAACACAAACTTTGATTCTTAACACAGCCATTCATCCAAAGATGCGCATCGTCGCTAAAGTTGATTTTTCGGAGAAAATTAGGGTCTTTTTTCAAACGCTCCAAGGCCCAGTCAGTGAACAAACGGTCTATGGTCATGAACTTTCAACTTCTGGATCAGTTGGATCTTGTACGAGTGTAGGCCCAATCCTGACACAAAATTCTCCAAGTTGAAGTCTGTGAAAGGTGGAGTTCTTGGGCACGTTGAGGAATAGACTACTTCTGGTTCTGCTTTACACCTTGACGCACTACGGCGATGTTCTCGACCGACCTTGCGTTCCTTTGATGTATGAATGTAAGTTGATTATCTTTTCCAATTAAAACGGAACGATGTTAAAATTTGTTGACTTAGAGGGTAGTATTGACATCAAACTGAGTCTTAAGGAAACCGTACGGATAAAAGTCTAACAGGTTCAGATGTTGAGATCTCGGTGTACAGTTCACAAAAGATCTACGTGAGTTAGCCATGGCCCTGAATGATTGTCTATTTTTCCACCAAATATGTAGAAAGTAGCTGTTGAAACCACATATCGCTCACAACTATATTATTTCATTTGGGTCAAATTAATATGATTTTCTGTATATGCATTTTCACTGGTGACTTGGAATCTTTCCAAGTGTTCTTGTTTACGTACCCATTTCGGCACGGTTGATGTTAATTTCAAGTCCGATTATAAAAGGTTCTAAAGCACAGTCTAATAATAATTTTCTATTTGTTTGTCAAAGAAATACTTTGACAAGACTGGGTGGCTAATACCAACATAAGAAGGCAAATAAGGTAGAAATAAATCGTCATGTCAAACAGCTTCTTGCAGCTTGCACAGTTTGCTGTTGATTCGGTACCTGAGAGTGACCACCACTGCCCAAGCTTTTCCATCTGTCCTACTCTGGAAGTCTCTTTCCAAGTGGATGAAAAACTGCATTTGTCCCTAAAAGGCGAATTCTCTTCCCTGTCTAACTATTCTCTAATTGCACTTACTTCCCTTCTTTCCAAGGTCATGGATACGCTGATCAATTTTCAACTCAAGGAATATCTTGAAGAACAAAAGCTTCTTAATGACCGGCAGTATATGGCCGATCTGCTCTGATGGTTTATCTCATCGAGCAGTGAAACAAATCTTAACATCGTTTTGGAGAAGGTAAGCGATTGATATTTCTAAGGCATTTGATAGAGTTTGGCGTCAAGCTCTCTTATCGAAAATGCCAGCATTTGGTATCAATGAATCTCTTCTTCGTTTGATTAGAAACTACCTTTCAAACCGCTCAATACAAGTTGTGTTGGACGGCTTTAAGTTTGAAGTTCATAAATTAAATGCTGGTGTGCCACAGGGCTCCGTTTTCACTTCCAAGCTCTTCCTTACGTTTATAAATGATCTTTTGTGTGAAACTTCTAATCCACTTAATTGATTCGCTGATGACGACAGTACCCTCTGCTCTTCATATTCATATCTTACTTTCCTAATTACTTGCACAGTGTTTAACATTATAGGGATATTCGTAGCCCCTTTAGTGCGCCTATTATATAAAAAAATACATCTACTTAAAAGCTTTGTTTTCGTCTGTGATTAACAAATATCATAATTTAGAAAATCATTTGAATTATTATCTAACCCCCAGTTTCACAGTTGAAGTTTAAACTTGAGTTCAGCTGAACCTGAACTGGAGTTTAAATTTGAATTTCAACTCATCCGATTTTACAGTTCAAGAGAACGTAGTTGAAGTAAATTGTTTTCTCTTTCTATCTGAATCAAAGAAAAACGAATCAAAGAAAGTTCACTTTGTTTCAGTTTTGACTTGTGTCGGGGAAAAAATAAAAAAATATTCTTTACAAATGTGTGAAGGGTTTGTTTGACTGTAAACCTCAGTCAACCAAACCCTTCACACATTTGTGAAGATAGGAAGAATAGTGTAAACTCAAACTTCCACTGTGAAACTGGGGATAAGCGAACTCAAAATATTGTTTTTTATTTTCATATTCTGAAGCCGTTACCAATTGAAGAACAAACAAAAATAAATTGCAGGCTGGTCACTCAATCAAGGCCGACTATTCAATTTATTTCAATCTATAGGTAAATTGCCTGAAACAGCATATCCATTCTACCTTATTATAGGTTTAAATATTTCACTGTCAGTTAAACTTTCCACAAGTCAACGATTATACCCAAGTTCTAGAAAATACAAGTAAGCTCTTTAGCTTCCTTCTTTCTGAGAATTCTCATCAGACCCTGCTGTCGCTTCATTCTCCTTTTATTCGTTTTCCGTACATAATGAGCTTCGAATGGCACCCAATGATGCCCTACGGGTAAACCTATTTCAAAAATAATTTCTAAAACAACAGATCTTTTGATGTTGATCAATCCTACCTGATAAAGGCTCATATCAAAGTCGTCATCGACCATATTCCGATGCCAAAAAAACATTCACAATGTCATTGGATTACGTACTTATCTTGAAAATGGCTTGCCATATAACCAGGTGTGCCAGCGACCACTATCGTGTATCGTCAAAAGTTATCGCTGTCAGACGACGAAATTGCTCTACTCATCCTTTCACTCTTCCATCCACCCATCAAAAACCCTAAAATCGATTTCAAAACACAATTTGATGCACTATACCAACGAGCACGAGGACGAAGCCAAGGACTTCGACGACGATATTGTGCAAAGGTACCTATTCCAACTTTGGTCAGAACAACATTGCAGAGAAGAACAAAGTTCAATCCTTGAAACATAATTTGAATGCAAACACATTATATCATAGGGAACGAGCAAGGGCTTTCGAAGGGATTAGGGTAGTGGAAGAGAGTATCTGAAACCAATACCCACATTATCTTCGTTGATCACACAAACGATTTTGTAATACTTTACGACACGATAACAATAATAATAATAATGATGGCAATAATAATTGAGCAGGGGGTGCTATAGAAAGAGAAAATCCTTTCCTATACATGTTATAATATTGGACAAAAGGACACACTAACACTTTGGCAGCAAAACTCCTTCACACAGTTAAACGGTTACAACAGGTGTAATTTGCTTGGAAATTTATGTCAATAGGGATATGGCTTACACAGAGCATTTATCGTGCACGTACCGCAAAACAGCACCGACATTTTATTGTAAAGGATTTTCGTGTGCATATCCTTTCTGGTATATTTCGTAGATGAATATGTATACAATTGCACATGATATAGGTACAAGAGCGAGCATTGATTTCATGGCTATGGATTTGTCCCTACATATTATTATAAAGGGTATTCAGTGGTAGAATATTTGTGCTCACACACCCACACATAACACATATACATAGTTATGCAAGGTATGAATCGATTAGGGTTATGGAAAATATGATGGTTATTTTGTGACAAATGTTATTGGCATGTCCTTTGAGGATATTTAACATAGTAAAACGTTTATCATTTGCAGAAATGACAACTGTCACCAGGTAGAATGCAATTATGTTGACATGAATTTGAATTAAGGTATACACTTATACGGGTGTCTTGTGTTTCTTATAGAATGCTTCACTTTAGTTTTTTGTTTAAGTTTTTTATCTTCTTCCCAAACAAATAGGAGCAAAATTTGACTGGAAAAATTGGATGACATTTGATATTCCTGTTATTTTCCAAGGGAACATCACTAAAATCAACTCTACACTATCTCACAGAATACCAATCTATGAACACATTTCCAAAAAAATCTGTCTGATAACTTGTTCATAAACGTCAAAACCTTCATTTTGCTGAAACTGACATTTGTTAATACAAAATTAATCACCCTTTTGGAAGATGCCATAATTTTTGCAAATGGCGTCATATGTCAATCATATTAGATGTTTTTCAACTAGTCAGCTGCAGTATACAAACAGACAAGCAATTGAGCGCTGTTCTTTACAAGAGCGTGGAATAATTGTGTTGATTTTGTTGACCAATAATCGGTGGGTGGTGCTGCACCGTGAGTTTCGATGTCGATTTACTTATCGTGTCGCACCAACTGGGCAAACATTCCAGCGCTTAGCTACTCGAAAAATGCCTTTTCCAGCTGGAAAATATTCGAATTCCAATATGTTTAATCGGGAAATTTGTTTACAGACTGGAACAATATGAGACCATTCATTACATGGCCGCCATTGAACTGGTCGTTCGGCCTGGAATTTCGCAGCTGTGGCTACCGATGTCGCTGTCCATCGCAACGCGATGGATATCACCAGACGGACCCTACAAGTGAATGACTTTAACATGATCCCTTGCAAATAGTGCATCAGTTAATCCCTGTTCAGCGTCCGTCGCGTTTGAATTACTACCAAGCCATCCTCAATCTCAACAACGAAGAGGACGTTTTGTTGTCGAAAATTATCATGCATGACGAGGTGCATTTCCACTTAAGCGTTTAAGTCAATAAGCAAAATCTTTGTTTCTGGGGCAATAAAAATGCACGTTTGATGCACGAAGAGCTATTACATCCACTCAAAGTCACTGTGTGATACTGTCTTCACGCTGGAGGAGTAATAGGGCCATATTTGAGGACACAATCGGCAATACGGGTACTGTCGCTGGCGAACGCTACAGAGCCACATTGGATATTGGGATCTCCCGTTTTAGCGATTTGGCATGGCCTAACTTAATCATTTTCCATTTATGTCTTTCGTAATCTTTCAGAATTTCTTAGAGTTTTTGGGTTTGCCCAAGTTCATACGAGGGAGGTCTGATTAGTACTTATCCCACAAAAGAAAATCAAAAATTTTGGAAAAGTGGCGATTTATTTCTCAACTAAGTCTTCTTTAAGCTCGATACACTTGATCCAACGATTCTCCAACTTCTTTAACCCATCCGAAAAATAAGTTTTCTTGATGTTTGCAAACAAGGCCTCCGTGGTGGCGATGAACTCCTCATTTGACCAAATTTCTGCCCGGCGAGTGATTTTTCATTCGCTCGAAGCCAAATCTGGAGAATACGGTTGATGGGTCAGCAGGTCGTAGTGCGATTCGACCAATTTGGCCGTGGCGACGGCGGAGGTGTGAGCCGGTGCGTTGTTATGATGGAAAAGAACTTTTTTCTTCGCCAAATGGGGCCGTTTTTTCTTCAACTTGGCTTCGAATCGACCCGATAATTCGGCACAGTAGTAGAGCCCTGTGATCGTTTTGCCGATGTATATCACACCTTGTAAATCAAAGAAAACGGTGGCCATCACCTTTCCGGCCGATTGGAAAGTCTTCACATTTTTGGAGCGCGTTCGCCAGGTTCCTTGGTCTCTGATGTGTACTAGTGGATACATGCTTCGTTGACAGTCACGAAACGACACAGAAATTTCTTCGGATTGCGCTTAAACAGCCTCAAACACTGCTCTGAAGTGGTCTTACGGTTGCGCTTGTTGTCCGGAATGAGCAAACGCGGCACCCATCGCGCCGACAGCTTTTTCATGCCCAAAATTTCATGGAGGATATGACCCACGTGATCTTTTGAGATGCCTACTATTTCAGCTATCTCGTAAACCTTCAATCGGCGGCGGTCTGCCAATACCACATCGTGGATTTTTGACACGTAATCCTCCGTGTTAGCCATTTTCGGGGCACCTGGGCGGGGCTCATCAAAAATCGTTGAAACTCGTTATACCGATTTACACACGTACACAACATCTAAGCGCACTTTGATTTCAGTGAGCGATTTCCTTTCGAAAAACAAGACGCGAATCGCCGACCGATATTGCTCTTTTTCCAGTTTTCTAAAATTCGCGGACAAGCTGGTTTCCACACGTGGTCAAAACAAAACTACGAGTCCGATTCAGCTGAAATTTTGACAGCAGCCGTCTAAGAGAATATGGTATACTAGACGATAACAGAGGTGAGGTTATGTACTTTTCAGACCGCCCTCGTACATATTTTAATTAGGTCACGTAAGTGAAACGCCAAGTAGTTCACCCTAACTGGAATCGACTTGGTACGCCAACGTTTTTCGAGATTTCCTAGATGGGAACACAGTTTTGTTTCAGGGTAATGACTAGTTAAATCCTACTTCATTTCAATCTGCCGGCCATGTTCCATCATTATAGCCAACGTGAGCATAAAAGCTAGCTTGCTCCATATATATAGAGGGAAATCTTGTTAATGACCGATACTTTTCTTGAGTTCTTGGGCAGGCTGACTCTCCTAGTCTTTTCTTCGATTGTCAGCCTGTTATTCAAATTTAGACTAAAAAATCCCCAATTTAAAATATGTTCTGTTTCTGTACCTTCACCTAACGAGCCTTCTACCAAACCCTAATTTTCTCTCATCCAATTGTATTTTCTTCCAAACATCCTCATGAACACTGCCAGGGCACATATTCATTTTAGACAAAAAAAAAATAAATATCCAATCAAATCATAAAAAACCTTTAGTCAAAGCTCACAGGGAACTTTTTGAAAAACTCTTGATTTCTCATCTTCCGGAAGCGCTACTTGCATTTCGCAGCAAATTGCATCGTTTCATACATCATCCAGCAGCCGACTACGACTACGACACGTCGTTGTCGTTGTCTAGTTGTAGGTGCGGCGCGGCGACACGGTACCACCTGTTCCAATTACACCCAACTCGAAGCAATTTCCTTTGAGGGTGCATTTTGCCTTACATATCTGAGCGAATCAAGTCAGCCCTTCCAGCACGTTTTCCTTGTGCACCCCAAAGAGCATCACAAAGGCAATTTTCGTCTTATTTCCGTTTTTTGTCGGCGGCACGAGGAGCTAACGACAATGACGGCATGCAGCAGTGGCAGAACGAAAAAAGTTCCCTCCACTATACGATGACGATGAGGGAAAAACAAATCCAGCTATGTAACAGCATCCGCCTTTTGGCAGAGGAACTCGTCTTAGTCACATTGTGCTTCTTCTGCACCCCAAGTCACTTCTGGCATTTTGTCGTTGTTGTGAGAGAAGCTAGTTGAAGCTAGAAAGCTATGTGATGTCATAAAGGACCAAATTGCATCGGATTTTCATCCTGTTCCTGCTCGCTTTCCCTGTAAGCTTAAAATTTTGCTTTGTGCATATTATTTTTGAGTCCTCTTGTTTCTCTTTTGGGTTCTCCTAATTTTGCTGTGTGATTTTTTTTTGTGTAGCTTTTGTTTTCCCGACAGGATGCTGCTATGAAGAATGAAGCACAACATATAGCTACCAGCAGAGTAGCGGGGCAGACTTAAAGGAAAGTGGCAAGCCCCGCGGTGTGGATGGGGTAGGTGCCCCAAGTTCGTTATCCTTGTTGCGATTTTCCATTATACTATATTGTTTTTTTTTGTTTGTTGCAAGTAGTTACTGCTATATTTTTCGGAATGGAAATGTAATAAATATGAAGTGCACTGAGATGGCATGGAGCGCGATTTTGACAATGGCAATGTAAGCACAATTTGAATTTCGCAGTTCTAGGCAACAGTGGCGGCTCTATCAATCTTGGGGCACTGAAGGCAAATAGTTCTTAGCATTTGAACAATTTGATCGGAAGGACTTGAGGGCAGAAGTTGCAAGTTGACTTGATAGTCTGACTGATGATGTGGCAACTGTTGTGAAAAGTGCTGTGACACGATGTGTGGTGTGGAACGTGTGATGGGACGTTTTCTGACGTGTGATACGTTGTTTAATGAAAGGTGTAACATATGGTAGAAGTATTGGTAAGATACATGGTTGGAAGTATAAAATCTAGGTACGTTGCATGATGAATGATTTTGCTAAGTGTTTGCGTTAAACTCACAAAAATAGTTTGCGCCTTGATGATTACACCGTTCGTCTATATTAAACAGCCGGCCTTATTTTGGAAAGATTTTCATCTTGTTCTATTTCGTATGTGTCCTTTAATTAATGCCTTACTGTTTTGTATGTGGAATCAAGTTCTGTTCCTCTATAACAGAGTGTTATTCAAACTTGAATTCTAGAAGAAAGCATTTTATGAATTTAAAATGCTTCTTCTGGGACACATAAGTAAATTAAAACCTTCACAAGCACGAAGCAGAGATGTGTAATTTATTCCATGAAGCTACGACATGCTGATTACTTGATATTGTATTTCTCAGGATCATGCTAGCATTTTGAAATAAGAAAATTTCGTTTTCTCAGTATTGTTATATTGTTAAGCTTCATATTTCAATTCTGGAAGTCACGTCATTTTCTATGACTGGATGAATTAGGCTCGCTGTTTATTTGGGCTGGGCAACATAGTAAAATTGTTCTTAACTCTTATTTTAAGGTAGGTTTTTTGTCAAGCTTAATATTTTGTGGGAAAAAATTTCGTTCAAAAACTCACTTCAAGGTTTTATAGCGGAATATTTCCGGTACTAATTGGCTTCGCTATACATCAGACTCTTCGAGCATAACTGAGAAGATCGAATCAATGAATTTTCTGGACATTTCTATTAGCCCAAGTTGCAAACTAGAGAACTGTCACAACCTTGTTTATGTCATCTTCTTGAAACCCTTAGAAAAGCTGGTATCAGTATCTGGAATCAGCTGAATCAATTTTTAGCTAATAACAAATAAATTTCATTTAATAAAATCAAATGTTGTGGAAAATAAAATTGATTGCAAAAACCAATCTTTTTCTATAGAAAAAAGTATTTTGATAACTACAGGTTGTTATCTGAACCATTTCTTATATAAGAAATCAACCCTGATTAGGGTTAAGAAGAACGTGACTTTTCTTGATTGTCGCCATCGCATACATCACTATCAAAACCCTTCTTTCAACTTCAGGTCCACACAAAGTAACATCCTGGAACCGTCGTCATTCATCTCAGTTGCAAGTTTAAGCTTACTAACTATAGAACTACATAAGGATACGACCACTACTATATCAAATCAAACACGTAACTCAAAACTATCATATACATTGATGCCACTTTGTATGCCAAATACCTTTCTGTTGAGAGTTTATTCTCCTTGCGTTGTCCTTATTGGAATGCTAACCTGTCAATGTTTTTTCAATACCGTTAAATCGCTTCCCTTTAGGGAAAAATATTTTCTTTCGTTTGGGTATAGATTTATTTTTTTTGTTCATCTTACAACGCACCCTAACCGTAGTTCGTACGACACAAGAATCGAGAGTAGTTCGATAAGTTTCCGTCGATAAAGAAAAAAAAAAACTGATAACATGAAAGGATACACAACACCAACTACATCCCGGTAGCTATCAACCGACTATAGTACATACCCTCAACCTATATCTAAGCCCAACTATCATCAAGAAACGGCGACGGTGAATGACGGGGGGCGCATCGTGCCTTTCATTTCAGTTTAATCCAATATTTCTAGTAACACACATTCAAAGGGGTGTTATCCTGCGAAATATTCGAGTCACTGGGATCTGGGATTCAGCAGGAGGGAGTTGTCTTGGAATCTCATCCTCGCACAGTATGGGGTATCTCCGTTTCAAGCTATCACAGCCATATTGCCGCAATGCGAGTGTAAATCAGTGTAAAACTTTTATTACACCGCAGTTACTATGAATCCTTTTTTCATCCTGTTACTGTTTTTTTTTTTTTACTTTTCATCTTTACTCCATTTTTTGTTGAGTTTTAAATTTTTGTGTTCGGAAGTAGTTTCCCAGTAGTACATCTAGATCATGTTTTTTTCTTTTTTGTATTTTATCGAAACGAAAACTTTTATAGATGTTCAAGGACTCACATTTCATTGGAAACGACTCAACAAGATGGGAGTTTTGGTGAAGTTGGTAAAGGTAGGTTTTTATTCGCGAAGAGGGGGTGTTTCGAAGAAGGATATATGATGGTGATGGAGAAAAGGATCTAGCGAATCGTAAGACACCTCCTTTTAAATAAATTGCTCCACTTTGGTCGCAAGAACTTGCGCTCTGAAATTTCAAAGATTAATAATTTAAAATGTTTTAGTGTATCAACAGTTTTGACGAAGATCCTTAATTTTTTGTATCAACTTTTTTGGGAATATTGGATAGGTATGGCAAGTTACTCGTATGTGTTCGAAAATAAAAATTGAACTGGGGTTTCTGAGAAGGCGAAAAAACTGGGCCTCGAAATTCGGTCTGTCTGTGTATTCGGCGGCTGCAGCCTGCTGGGCGGATTTTCTTTAAACTTAGAAGATAACATTTTTAATATTTTGCCATACTAATTTATTATTTTTTTAAACCAAAAACAGAAGTACATGTCATACATTATTACATATGCATACAGGAACTGTGGGTCCCGCAATTCTGTCTGTATGTCTCTTCGTCGACATACAGCCTAAGCCGATGAAGTAATTTTCTTCAAACTTTATATTTAAGGTTCTTCGTATTTATCTCGAAAACATCTTTACCGGTTATCACAAAAATAAAATTCACGACTGGGTCGCACAAACTTGCTCTTATGTAAAAGACTAAGGATTTCAAAAATTCATTTTATTAGAGAAAACAGTTTATAAGCATTAAATTCATTTTTACTTGCGATATAGTAGGTACGAGTAGTACTATAGGGCATGTTGTGCATTTGGAAAAAAAATCGATCTCGAGATTTTGGTCAAAGTTAACATTACGATGATAGCGAAGACGAATAAAGGGATCCGACAATTCTGTCTGTCTGTATGTCTGTATATCTGTATATCTGTATTTCTGTATTTCTGTATTTCTGTATGTCTGTACCTAGATCTACAGCCTAGCTATTTTCTTCATACCTACTTTAGGGTCTTCGGTGATTCCCTATAGGGGAAAAAAATTTCGGGGAAAAATGTTATTAACAGTACCTTTTATAGAACCGTTTTTTATTTTCGACTTTCTCATTAAGGGCTCTTACGATTCTAAGCAAACATTTTTAGCAGGAGCCCTTTTAAATTTAAGATAATATTGTATATAAAAATATTCGAAAAAATATTTTTTGGGTTTTTGAAAAAAAAAATCCAAGTTTTTTTGAAAAGTCAATATCTTTAAAACGTGTGAACGATTATTACTCAAAATTGGCATCCCAAATTTCGTTTTCGAAAAATTTGAAAGAAATTTGTAATTACTTTAATTACTTTAATAATATATACTTTTATGTACAAATTTTTTTAAACATTTTTAAAAAAAAATTTTGGTAAGCCAACTTAAAGTTTTTATTACTGTATGAATGAGAACTAAATTTCCAAAAAAAAATATTGAGTTGATTTTTTGATTTTGATTTTTGAGTTTGATTTTTTTTTCAAAACTTCAAAAAAATTTGTTTTTTAAGTTTTGACGTGCAATGTTTTTTAAAGTTCTTAGAAACTTCTCTATACAAAATTTCTTTAAAATCCTTTATTCCGATAAAATCCAATTTTAAATTCAAAATTTGAAAAACTGGTTCTAGGGTAGTCAGTAATATCTTATTTTAAAAATTTGTTTTACTAAATTATAGATCGTAAAAATAAATAGAAAGAAACAAAAATATCAAAATTCGCCCTTTTCGAAAAAAAAACGATTTTCGAAAACCGTTTTTTACATTTTTGTATGGTGGGTACCGTTATTTTTAGGTAAAATATTTTTTTTTTCACATCTTGTAGATTGTATATTAAGAAACTCTTATTTTTCAAAATATTGAGTTTATTTGAAAATCTAAATACACAATATCAGTAAAACTTTTGAGGAGCTGTAGCATAAAAAAATGATCAAAATCGGTTGTACCGTTTTTCAGAAAATCAAAAAAAAAAAAAAATGGATCCAAGGGGGGTAACATTATTAACCTTTTTTCGGATTTTTGTTCAACTATTACCTACCTCTAACCAAATGACATTTCTTAGAGGAAAAAATATTTATAAAATGTGGAAAAAAATCGGATTGCAGTTACCGTTATTTTTGGTCTTACAAAAAAAAAAGAAAGAAAAAAAGGTGTGTGGGGAAAAAATTAAAAATACTATCTTCCTAGTATAAAGAAAATTTGCCGATCCGTTAATGCTGTAGTCGAAAAGACAGACAGATAGACCGAATTGCGAGACCCACTTTTTTCGTCTTCGCTTTCATCGTAATGTCAACTTTGATCTAAATCTCGAGACCGATTTTTTTATGAATGCATAACTTGCCTTTTAATTTTAAATTAAATTAAGACATAATTCAAAGTATCTATGTATATCTACCATAGGACCAGTTTTTTGATTTTTGACCTTCTGATTTTTGCCGTAACGGATTTGTACTCAATTTTTTAGGCATAGAAACTTCTAAGAGATATGCAAATTATTCAAAATTTAAGAAAAAAAATATTTTTATCTTTGACAAAAATGTATATTCGATATCTCAGAAACGGGTCAGTAATTTTGTTTTAAAATTTATTTTTATTTGCACAATAATAAAAACTTAGAGTACGCGTACAACATTTTTTCTTAAAGATGCTTTAAAAAATTAATTTATAAAAACTTAATTTTTTCTTAGAACTGCTATAACGATTTATAACATTTTGCCTTGCATAAATTTATGGAAGAAATCACATGGCGGGAGTTGTTTTACCCATTTAAGTAATTAATTTTGTGCTCATGAAAATTTTTGCTTTAATAACTTTCAATTTTAAAATACTGGCTTCTAAACATAACAGCAAGTTCATGCGACCCAGTTGTGGAGTTTATTTTGGAATTTGATTTTTTCAGACTTTCATCTTTGACATTGTAGAAATCGCTCAAAAACTACATGACCAATTGATGCTCTAGAAATTATATCACGTGTTTCTTTTAAAATTTCTTCATAATTTACCGAACCTTCTTCTAAACACCGAGAGAAAAACAAATAAGCTGGCAACATAATTTTATAAGGAGTACTCTATCCAATTTGGAATTCTGAGTAGGTACTCATAAACCAGTCAGGGTTATTGATGAGGAGTACATTATTTGAAATTGATACTAAGATTTTTATATGCATATGTAGATATTAACCTTTGCACTCATTACATGGATAAATATAAATATTCGATATAAATATATGAATTTGTGATGATTTTATAACGTTTCAATGGACTGCGATAATTACATGATTATGTAGTGAGTACATATACAATGTACTCATCAAAATAATGTCATTAGTAGCTTGTGTAACGATTACATCTTCATGTACTCATTATGCAACTTTGAGTCGTCTCTTTCTTAACTTCCCTACTTATCTCGAAACTCGTTTCGTACTTATTCCGAAAATATACAAATAAATTTTATTCCTTACATATTAACAATTATATATTCATATATAAAAAATCTGTATACCTTCTTCACACGCGGATCCTTTAAGTAACTCAGGTTCTTACACTGTTGCAAAAATAGTTTGTTCAGATGAAACCTGTACTCAGTACATACGAGTATTTGATTGGCTAAAAACACTTAATCTTGTATTCATTACATTACTCAATTTCATGAATACGTTTTTCTATTTGTTTGAGTGGTGAATTTAACATGTTCATGTGGCCATTAGGTATGTCAATGTAACTTTTCGATATTTATTTATTGAGTACAAAAATCGTCTGTATTCACTACAAATTAAACACTCGCACAAAATTATTCAATCAGTACCAGTTGATTTTGCTATGCATTCGGTACATAAATTGAAATATAATCAATACATGTAATCTGTACTCATACTTATAAGATAGACTTTTACTTCATTCAAATTATTGGTTTGAGCCATCTGGTAAATATTTTAATGAATCCACACAAGTGGCCCTTATTGTTTCTAAGTAAACAGATATTTAAGAGAAGAAGGTAAAAAGTGGGGATAACGATAAGTGGTCGTGCCATTGCAAGGCAGGGGGGAGGAATGACATCGCACTTAACTTCATCAAAATCACATTACATTGTCCCGACATGGATCCTCTTGCATCGTTTTTTGTGTTATTTCCGTAAGTATTTAGATTTAAACATTTTTTAAAGATTCAGTTTGGAGTTGAATAGAATTTTTGTTAATTTTTTTTGACATTCATACTTTTATAGAAATCAAAGGACAATTTCAAGCATTTGAACGCGGCACATACTTTGGAAATAAGTTTTCAATATTTCCCAACGTTGTACAAGCGTAAAGGGACTTCGTTCCACGTAGGTATGTTACTGACTTTCTATCAAGTCTTCGAGCGGAACATAGCTGTCAGTGTCAAAATAACATATGATTTAAAAAGAAACCACTAGGTGGCCCACCTTTAAATGAACTGGTACATTCCTTCCCTAAGGCAATTCAACCATAACGCTCGCACTTCAGGCGATGCTCATCAGTTAACTCTTGAGCTTTGGATCGAAAGTTCTATTTAGTTTAGAGTTTCTCTCATAAGTTGCACTACACGAATGTGGAATAAATATCTGGATGTTTTCCTAGTCGACAATTCATGGCAGAATTTTGAAAATATCTAAGATTATTTTCAAAAATAAGCTGAAAATAAAATTTAGGTCTACATAGGCGTTTCCTTAACCGAAAAGATCTCGAATGAATTATATGCTGCAAGATCACAAGATCAGTTATGAGGACTGTTTCGATTTTACGTACCGTAATTTGGCAGTCTCTCCCATAGGAAATTTTCTCCTTATGTCTTTATTGCCGTAAAAGGTCCTTTTCAAAAAAATGTCATTAACTGGAAAACTCAATCTACGTGAGTCATAAAATATTTTTTCCCAAAGGCTCTTGCATTTCCTAATGCCATATTATAATTTGCAACTCTTCTTTAATTAAATTCTCTTTAACAAACACCAGAAAGGACACTCAACTTAACTTATAGACAAACACTTAAAATGAAAATATGAAAAGCTTTTTAAGCCACCTTGGCCATCCGATGCCCATGTGTGTAATTCACTTAAACGCTCAACGGTCCATTGCGCCTTTGCTGTGGGTCATATTTGCACAGGTCTTACGGCTCCACTAACCACAGCATGACCAACCAACCGGCTTTTTCATGTCCCGTACCTCATTTCCTTTGCCATTAAACAACCCGCTGACACACCCCATCCAGATGCACACTATAAAGCAATTTAAAATCCAAGAATATGGAAAAACCTGCAAAATACTTCACACTTCTCCCAGTGCTTGCTTTTTCATATCTCCCGGAACTGGTATCCTTAAATTCGATTAAATTTCTGCAGAATTTTTGAATTTAATGAAAATTGTGACAGAAGTCAAAGCAACATAACATATACCCACACTTACCCTCTCCCTCTGTCTCTCCCCCCAAAATCCCTCTGCATATTATGTCTATTTATAAAATATTTTCTATAAGGATTCGAGACTGTGTGTGGTCCATGTGTGCGGACTAAAATCCCAAGCTAAAGAAGTCAACATAACTAATTCTCGTATGCAATCGTACACAGCCACATCTCACCACCCCTTAAGCTCCGCATACGGTAAAAACCCGTAAATAAATCAAATTTAACGCCATGTAACATCCTTAATAGGATTTCACACGTTCACATGCACTCGGATGAGACGACCAAGTCCTATAGAGACATATAGTGGGTGGTGATGGCGCTATAGAAGCTCCTATCCAGATAGCAGCAGAACCAAACTTCTCAGAGAACTCATTTGGGTGTTGCTCAGCTAACACGATTCGACTCCGGCTTCAGCTCTGACAACTTCCATCCAAAAGGAATGCAGACCCGAAGTCTAACCTCTCTTGGCCGCAACCGCATCAATGTGCAGATGCGTTTAATAATAGAGAAAGTGATGGGAAAATGTCGACGTAAACATTAGAGCAAAAGTGTATAGAGCTCCGGAAAGTTCCGAAACACTTCCAAAACGAAATCTTGTATTTTGAAGGCATATACCTCAATGCCCGGACGTTTCTAACCTGTGAAATCCTTGTGGAAAAGTCGATGTTAGATGGGATTATGTTGATGTTCTTTAAAGTTCGATGATTTGAAATCAATATTCGAGTCTAATTGGTGATTTATACCCAAGGACTTGTGATACGAAAGCAAAGGATGATTGAAAATATTTCAGGTTTTGTCCTAACCAAATATTGAAACCGCACGCTGATTGGTCATAGGTATGTTGATATGCTTTAGCTGGTATGTAGGTTGAGTTGCCAGAGCAAATTTACGACTTGTAATAATTCTTCGTCGAAGACGAAATGTCGGAGTTTGGAGACATTTTGTTGATTCCGGCTATGATTTGCATTCCCAGAGCTTATAGCTTCGAAACACAAACACTTTGGAGTGATGATATCATTGCTCATGAATTTATTAGGGAGAGATTCTGTCGTAAGCTTTCTTGAAGGATTTTGAAGTAATCCCTATTAGTATTGGTGAAGAAATTTATTATTTTGAAGAGAAGCTTTCACATAGCTTCGAAAGGAAAATTCTATGAATCTGTAAGATTTACGTTTTCATAACACAATCGTTCTTAGAAACCAAGGGCTGTGCTTGAATGTAAGCAATTTTAAAACTTTAGTTTTGTTCTTGGGTATACCAAAAGAAACACTAAGAATGGTTTAAATAGTCGACTGATTTTTCGGACATGGACATTTCAGAAGATCCCGGAAAAATACTTTAAAACTTTTCTGACTTATTATAAGTAGGCTGTTATTTTCCCAGAATGTCCAAGTTGGTTTCAGGCAAGGTTATCCACCTTGGCCCTAACTATGAAGTTATACTTTTAGCAAATTTAACAGTCCTATGAACAGTTGGTGTTCAAAGATTTTCTTATGAATTTATTGATGGGTTTCGCAGCTACTTGCTGCTATGTATAATCACGATGTTGCTTAAAATGTAGTTCTGGCGGGACATAGAAAACCTGATAGCCCACCTATGAGGAATGCTTCTTCCCACCAAAACTTTTTAATGATTTATTGCATGTCAAAACATAACGTCGGTATTTAAAGAACTCTGCTTGGAAGTCATCAGATCCTGCGCTCATGTTGTTCTTAAAATTCTTGTGCTAAGCTTATCTCTTCTATACTGGTTTAATAGGCCTATATAGGTCCAAGTGCACTTGAGCCCCATATTTATTGATTACTGGCTATTGTAATTTGTTCTATAATTCCGGAAAGATCGTTGGAAACCTTCCCTTGGACTCGTTCTACTTCTTCTTTAACCAACAATTGTTATGATCTCGACTGGGACCACAACTATTCCACCTCACTACTTCATCCTAAGGCTCCACCTGTGGTGTTCATCAGATTGATCATAGAAAACGTCGGCAGGCCTCCCGGTTTTGCATTGTTCCATGTCTGATGACAACTAAATGCATGTGATGTTTTTGTTTTGATCGAAAAGTTCCTACGTCTGAGGTTTTTCCGTGATAGTTTTAAATCACCGCAAACTTTTGCCTTTTGATTTGGGATTTTTCTTGTACTTGGCAGTACCGCCAGTTGTTGGTCATGTTATATGTCTGCTGCTCTTGAAGACGGTGTTTCTAATCTGGGGCTTCCTCGAATTTTCTTGTTTCTTATTCTATTCTGTAATGCGAAACAGCTTCCGTCAATTTACTCTCATAAGTCTTGTACATTTTCCAATATTGTAAACCTTATGTAAGCGCTTGACGAACATTCGATGATTAACGTCATCCTCACATCGTCATTATCGGTCATAAGTTGCTAGGAAGAAATGGCGGTCCCTAGTAGTCTTGATACTAAAAACACGTTTAACATGTGGATCTAATGGTATATGATGAGGAATTCATGAGCTGCCTTTTATCTGAAGTTCGCTAGGTCGTGATCTAAAGATCGAGGAGAGAGAGCTATTGTCCAGTGCATATTGCAACTACTTTTTGGTTAAGTCTTGCCTGGGTCTGCATACCAAGTCATTGGATCGCGACTTATTATAGATGGTATGTAATGTATATTGCTCAAAGATCCAATAGTTAAGCTTTTTGCTTTAGCGAAACACTGTTCTATTGAATTAAATGTCCGGACTAGTATAGATGATAAAATAGGCAGGTTAGATATTGTCTTTTTTGACCAAATGTTGTACCCGTTTCCCTCCAGAACATCCACCCATACAACAAGTGCTCGTGAATGCATGGATGTAGGTTCTTCACCTATAATGGATGTATCGTCTTTATCTGATTCAATTCTTTCCACTAACCCTGAAGAAGAAAATCAAGAAAAGTAATAAAAAGTAAAGGACTCAAGACGCTTCCCTGGTGTACACCAATTTTTATTGTGAACTCTTCGGTGACTTCTATGTTGCAGTTAGGAGCATGCATTGCAATCTTAAGACAAGGAGCCAACTGCTTGGCTTGCTTATAAAACATCCAGATGTTGTTTCGATAGTGAGACTTTCGATCTCCTTGAGCTAGATGGCTGCTTCTAAATGCTTGATATTCTTCTATCGGTGCTCTTCTTTTGCACTGCACCTACCACAAAATCTTTGTCTGGAGTGTTAAGTAACATACGGTGGTTTTAGTACTCTCTCTTATGATATTGTGATAAATGCTGATACAATTGATTATCAGTTGCTCTTTGTAAACTACGGGTGGTCCAAATACAAGTTTCTTTTTAAAAATGCAATAAAATGAACAAAATTAATTTTTTTCCTTTATGGCTTTATAAATAAGAGCAAACATTCCCATTCGATATGAAATGCAACGTCTTTCAAGTGGCTGTTTTGGCTGGTTTTGCAGTAGCGCATTCTGTCACTCCAATTTTTCAAGACCTTGTTGATGGTTTGGGGCTGTTGGCATAACATCGGTTCTTCAGGGTTCCCCAGAAAAAAGTCCAAAGGGGTCAAATCGCAGCTCCGAAGCGACCAATTGACATTACCAAGATGGCTAATAACACACATGAACCAGACGTCGTCCAAATCCATGTCTTCAATTTCAGTAAAAATAAAATGCACGACTGGGTCGCACGAACTTGATCCTATGTAATGTAACTGTTTGTAAGGATAACATTATTTTCTTAAATTCCTTCCGTAGTAAGAGACAAAAATAGAATGCTATGCAAATATGAATCTATGCAAACACAAAAATTTTAAGTCCTTGTAGTGTTTTTTAAAAAAAAAAGCTTTTATATACAAAATTTTTAAAAGATTTTTAAGAACAAAATTTGGTATGCCAACTTTAAGTTTTTATTACTGTACGAATAAAAATTAAATTTCCAAAAAAAAATTTGATTTGTTTTGGAAATATGGAATTTTCCAAAAAAAAAAATGATTTTTTTTTCAAAATTTCAAAAAGAATTTTTCTTAAAGTTTTGAAATGAATAGTTTTTAGACTTTGTAGAAGCATCTCTACAAAAAATTTCATTAAAATCCTTTATATCGATAATGAGTAATTCAAAATTTGAAAAAATGGTTCTATGGTAGGTACAAGCTGTAATATCCTAATTTCAATTTTTTTTTTATAATATTAAAGATCGTTAAAATTAATTGAAACACAAAAATTTTTATCAAAATTCTAGGCGCCGTTTTCGAGAAAAATACTATTTTTGAAAACCATTTTTTAACATTTGTATGATGGGTACATTTATTTTTAGGTAAAATAAATCTTTTTTTCTCACATCTTGTAGGTTATGATAAGAAATTTTATTTTGTTAAGGTTAAAAAAAATCTAGAATAATGTTTTCAAAATATTGAGTTTTGAAAAAAAAAAATTGAAACACAATTCTATTTAGGTTTTTGGGGAGCTTTAGTAAATAAAATGCACGACTGGGTCGCACGAACTTGCTCCTATGTAATAGACTAGCAATTTTAAAAACGAATGTTATTTAAGAAAACTGTCCATAAGGATAAAATTAATTTTTTAAATTCTTTTAGTAGTAAGAGATAAAAATAGAATACTATGCAAATATGAATTTATTCAAGAACAAAAATTATAAGTCGTTGTAGTGGTTCCTTAAAAAAATAAGCTTTTATGTACAAAATTTTTAAAACATTTTTAAGAAAAAATTTTGGTACGCCAACCTTAAGCTTTTATTATTGTACGAATAAACGTCTAATTTCCAAAAAAAATAATAAGCCGTCCTTGAGATATCGAATTTTTCAAAAAAAAAAACGACTTTTTTTTTCTAAAAATTGAAAAAATATTTTTTCTTAAGTTTTTAAATGCAATGTTTTTTAAACTTTTTTGGAGCTTTTTTATAAAAAATTTCATTAAAATCCGTTATATCGATAATGAGAAATTCAAAATTCGAAAAAATCGTTCTATGGTAGGTACAGTCAGTAATATCTAGATTTAAATTTTTTTTTTATTAAATTATAGATCGTAAAGATTAATCAAAAGAAAAAAAATTTTAGCAAAATTCTCGGAACCGTTTTCGAGAAAAATACGATTTTCGAAAACCATTTTTTAAAATTTGTATGGAAGGTACCGTTAGTTTTAGATGAAACAAAATTTTTTTTCTCAAATCTTGTAGATTATGTTAAAAAACTTTTTTTTGTCAAGTTTGACAAAAATGGAGCATGGAGTTTTCGAAATATTGAGTTTCCAAAAAAAAATTTTGATTTTTTTTTTAAAAATCCAAAAAAATAAAAATTGAAAATTTGAATATGCAATAATATTCAAACTTTGGAGGAGCTTTGGCATAAAAAAAATTATTTAAATCGGCTGTACTGTTTTCGAGAAAATCAAAAACAAAAAAAATGGACCCAGGGGGTCTACCAAAAATAACAATTTTTTGGAAAATTTTTTTCAACCATTAGCTAGTTTTAACCAAATGAAATTTTTCAAATTTTTTTTAAAAACTTCTGTGGGACAGTTTTTGAGAAAAAAAAATATTTATAAAATTTCGAAAAAAAATCGTATGGCAGGTACCGTTATTTTTGGTCTTAAAAAAAAAAAAAAAAAAATGTCCGGGGGTAAAAAATTAAAACCCATATCTACCAAGTTTGAAGAAAATCGGCCGAGCCGTTTAGGCTGTAGTCGAACCGACAGACAGACAGACAGACAGACAGACAGACAGAATTGCGAGACCCACTTTTTTGGTCTTCGCTATCATCGTAATGTCAACTTTGATCAAAATCTCGAGTTCGATTTTTTTTACGAATGCATAACTTGCCTTATAGTACCTATAAGTCGCAAGTAAAAAATGATCAAAACTAGTGGTACCGTTTTTAGAGAAAATCAAAAATAAATAAAATGCACGACTGGGTCGCACGAACTTGCTCCTATGTAATAGACTAGGAATTTTAAAAACGAATGTTATTAGAGAAAACTGTTCATAAGGATAAAATCAATTTTTTTTTAATTCTTTAAGTAGTAAGAGATAAAAACAGAATGATATGCAAATATGAATTTATGCAGGAACAAAAATTATAAGTCTTTGTAGTGGTTCCTTAAAAAAATAAGCTTTTATGTACAAAATTTTTAAAACATTTTTAAGAAAAAATTTTGGTACGCCAACCTTAAGTTTTTATTATTGTACGAATAAAAGTCTAATTTCCAAAAAAAATACTAAGCCGTTCTTGAGATATCGAATTTTTCAAAAAAAAAAATTACTTTTTTTTCTAAAAATTGAAAAAAATATTTTTTCTTAAGTTTTTAAATGCAATGTTTTTTAAACTTTTTAGGAGCTTTTTTATAAAAAATTTCATTAAAATCCGTTAAGTCGATAATGAGAAATTTAAAATTCGAAAAAATCGTTCTATGGTAGGTACAGTCAGTAATATCTAGATTTAAAATTTTTTTTTATTAAATTATAAATTGTAAAGATTAATCAAAAGAAAAAAAATTTTAGCAAAATTCTCGGAACCGTTTTCGAGAAAAATGCGATTTTCGAAAACCATTTTTTAAAATTTGTATGGAAGGTACCGTTAGTTTTAAATAAAACAAAATTTTTTTTCTCAAATCTTGTAGATTATATTAAGAAACTTTTATTTGCCAAGTTTGAAAAAAATCGAGCATGGGGTTTTCGAAATATTGAGATTCCAAAAAAAAATTTTGAATTTTTTTTTAAAAATCCAAAAAATTAAAAATTGAAAATTTGAATATGTAAAAATATTAAAACTTTGGAGGAGCTTTGGCAAAAAAAAAAAATTATTAAAATCGGGTGTACCGTTTTCGAGAAAATCAAAAGCAAAAAAAATGGACCCAGGGGGGCTACCGAAAATAACAATTTTTTGTAAAATTTTTTTCAACCATTAGCTAGTTTTTACTAAATGAAATTTTTGGAATTTTTTTTAAAAAATTCTGTGGGACAGTTTTTGAGAAAAAAAAATATTTATAAAATTTCGAAAAAAAATCGTATGGCAGGTACCGTTATTTTTGGTCTTAAAAAAAAATAGAAAAAAACGTCCGGGGGTAAAAAATTAAAACCCATATCTACCAAGTTTGAAGAAAATCGGCCGAGACGTTTAGGCTGTAGTCGAACCGACAGACAGACAGACAGACAGACAGACAGACAGACAGAATTGCGAGACCCACTTTTTTGGTCTTCGCTATCATCGTAATGTCAACTTTGATCAAAATCTCGAGTTCGATTTTTTTTACGAATGCATAACTTGCCTTATAGTACCTATAAGTCGCAAGTCAATAAATAAAACCCAAATCTCACATTAGTAGGACAAAAGTCCCAAACATTAATATTGTGGGGTCATGCCCCGGTCAGAAGTTTATGTTCAGCTGTTAGCCAAGTGTTAATGTCAACAGTTTTTTTGACCTACAGTACCGCCGAAGAAACGCCCAATGTTCTATTGTCAAAGTTACGTGAGTGATACAGAGACCCTGAGGGTAAGTACTGTTGATCAAAAACTTGTTTGCTTAGCTACATAGCTTAAAATACCTTTTACGTAGTAATAGAGTTGTTAAAAAACAAGTTCAGAATCCGAGTTTTTTTACATTTTCTCGAGAAAACAAAAAAATTGATATACATAATTTAAATTAAAAATAGTCTTTAGGCCGAAAGGTAGTAGAATTAAGATACAGTTTAGCTTAGAGCGCCCGCATAGGGCCAGTAAGTTAGTTATAAGCTATTGGATAATTAGGCTAGTTTTTATGAATTTTTGTCTAGCTTTAAGATAGTTTTAAGATTAATGAAAATAAAAATGAATTAAAAAAAAAAAAAGAGTTGTGTGAGCGGGAATTGTGAGCAAAAGAGGTGGCTAACGTTGTAAGAACCCGCGGAGCCAGCCAGAAAGGTTGATGAAGAAAACTGTTCGTATTGCTGTCTGAACAGACAGAAGACATAAAGCCAAATTGGTCATATATTGGAAAATTTATAAAGGGGTTTCAATACTGGAAGAGTACAACTTTGTTTTAACGAAATACTTCATCTGCATTATATGTCCAAAAATTTGGGATTAATGTCTAGCTCCGAGCAAAATATTTTGGATTTATGTTCCACTTAGGTTAGACGCATGTAAATCCCAAATTCGATCTGAAATTGTGTTCGCCTTAAGTGGTACATAAGAACCACAAAGTAAAAATTTGAGGGCATACTCTAGGAGTTATGCCCTTGTGCCTGAAATGGTTAGTCTTGACGTCTGTCTTTAAGATTCACACAAGCCAAAGACGTCTTCCGTCAACAAGCACATTATCGGTTTGGCAGTTATAGACCGGCTGAAGAGCTCCACTTTGCTTTGTGGGTCCTAAGACTTGGAAACCTAGGCATACTTTATAACCGTTTTACAAGCTACTGCAAAGTCTTGTTCCATAGAAAATTGTGAAGGTGCTATTTTTATCTATTGTTCAACTGTAGTGCTTATAAGTCAAAGCCAGGTTTAGCGAGACAAGTAGCAGGTGCTGTCCACGAAGAGACTTTCTGCTACAACATCCAACTACCTTTGAAGTTTATAATCTCATACTTCAAATTTGGCAACAAAATATTTTTTTTGTTTCCAATATCAAGACCTGGAAATTCACTAATGAATCGAGTGCGCCTTCAAGCTCACGAGTATGAACCTAATTTCTGTCGAAGTGGTTTGGCACTTCAGCACCCACACAATTTATCGACAACTCTATTAACAGTGGTTGCGATTTTTCACTAGCTAAAGTCCCGATTGTAAAAAAAATAAATATTTCTTTTATTGGGGCCACATTCTGTGGACCTACTACTGTCATAAAATATCGTGCCGTACCACCTCACATTCATGTTTACTCTATAGGAGCTTTTCGCGGTTGAGCTAAAGCAACATTTATGTGAGTAGGTTGAGAGCTTTAGCCTCCCTAGGACTTGCTACTCTCAGCTGCCTGCCACATATTCACCAACCACTTCAAATGCCATGCACTCCCGCCGGATATGTTGTCGCATCGCAATATTTGGTGCAATCAAAATTAATAGAACTTGTACCAACTTCAGACTGAAGAGACTACACTGTGCGGATGCGAAATTCAAAATGCGAAATGCGGATACCGCCATATAAGTGCATTTGACATTTGATTCCGTCCCGAAGGGTTGCAAGTTTGGTTTTTGTCCACAGGTTGGTTGGGACGGGGGGCTTGGGTGATGCGAAACTGAACATGTTTTGCGCATTCAATGAGCATACAGAGCACGGTATGTTGTAAGTACATAATGTGAGTTTGTTTGAGAGCATGGTCGATGTGTGTGTGTTTACCTTCTGGAGTGGTTGGTACCTGAGTGTATTTGCATTTGACAATTTGTTAATGACACACAATACGTATATGCCGTGTATCTGGTCTTATCGTTCATAAAGTAGTGATCCTTGGATGATTGCTAATGGGGACGCGATGAGGAGTTAGTTTGAAGGGTTGCGGGTATTCCCAATAAAGGGATGCAATAAGCGCAATAAGTGTTTACCTTTTGATCGAAATCCCCTAGAATATTCGCTGAGACATGACTTGGTGGCATACAATTCAGAGTTCTTGTACCAGAAGACATGCATGCAGAAGGATGGGGAAAATCTGCAGTAGGTAATAACTAAACAAAATTCAATACACTAAGATTAAAGCCGATGAAGATGAGCTTGTGATGAAATACACTGCTAAATCGCATGAATATGTTCTTTTGGTTCAAGGCTCTAGTAAAGGGACAAGTTTGAAAAAGTTAAAAGAACTAAAAAAACAAAAGTCATTTGCAGGAACTCCAAGACGGAAAGCATGTCTTCCTATTAGGCAGTATCCAGTAAGGACACCTTTAACGGAGCTAATATGCAATCTACCAATAGAGATTAGTTGTTTTGAGCGTTTAGCACCAGCTGATGTTTGTAGTTTGTACTGCGTGTAAAGGTCAAGTCTTAGTTTGTTGCCAAATTAAACACGAAATGATGGAGGAGTCCAAAATTTTGCCAGACCGATTTTAGAAAATATGTGCATTTTTGGAATAGTTCTGAGGAGCTATTCCCTTGTCGCACATTGGACGTGCTCCTAGTACTTTCTAATATAACAGGTAACTCAGCTGGATCAGTTTAACCATACAGAGCTCTTGAAGTTGAATGCTGTCCAATGTATCTTTGAAGTCGATGAAAAGATGGTGAGTCTCGAGTTTAAATTTCTTGCTCTTAATTACAATTTGACATTATTGATCCTCCGACCTGGAAGATAGACTGGTACTTGGTGACTGTTGTATTGCAGAACTGATCTTTTATGCGACATTTAGCAGGGATGTGCCTAGATAGTTCTTGCCGGACATGTGATCGGCTTTATTGTAGATGGGGCATTTGAAGCTGATAACCCAGTCATCGACTGTGATTTCTTTCATCTGTGCTTAGTTGATATAACTCAAAGCATGCAGGCTAGCAAAATATCACCTCAGCCAACTGATCTCTAATCATGTTCTTCTTTTAATTTTGTGTAACTAAGCGCACCTCTTCTTTACTGTATGGTGGAACTGGTTCTTTATTAAATGGAGGTGGGTTGTCTTCTGGACGTATAACTGGCTCTACATTATACTCCTTTAACTGCTGCTGGAAATACTGCTTGTAACCATCTACTTTCTTGTGATTCGGTGACTGAGTTAATTTCGATTGTTTCGAAAAGTCTGCGTTGTATTCTTGAAATCAGTATTTTATCTTTTTCTATAAAATTTCAGGGTAATTTTTGCATTTCGGAACCATGTGATCTCCTTGAGCTGAGATACTGTGTACGTGTGCTTATGACGACTTCTTTATATCCAGAATCTTCTTCGGCTGTAGGAAATATTTCATATTTGAAATTGAGAGATTATTTCATTTGGTCAGTATACTTTGTGCGGTATTGTTGCCTAAGACATCTATTGACATAGGCGCCTGCCTAACGACTGCACAACCCTTAGTTGCGTTAGTGATATAGAGTTAAGATCGTGAGAACCCTCGAAGCCACCCATCCAATGTACGGTTGCCCAGGAAAACTTTTGATGTATAGGCGAAGAGGGAGTTAAACTTCTTTGAACCCTTGTATAATTTCCGTCTGAAGGGTTTTTTTTTTCTTCTTTTAGGGGACTAAATTCATCCTAGATTTTGGAAATAATTTTAAAATAAAATCATTCCCGAATTTCGGATTTTTTTTTTATTTGAGGGCTATTTCCTACAGCCATCTTGTTTTGTTATCTTTTCCTTGCTCGATGGTCATCTCTCGCTTCTCTTGGCTTACGCACGAATTCATCATCATACCTCTGGTTCTTACTCTAGCTTGGTTGGTAGCCAACGGTGGTTTCGGCTGCCTCTTTAAGGATATCATGATACTGGGACGACTGATTGTTGGCGTCTATGGAAGATGAATGTACAGAGGAGAGTCTCTTCTTCAGATGTTTTTTGAAGTTTCTGACAACTCCATCAGGTTTGCTAAGGCATTCAACCTCAAAATGTTTGCTCCTGGTCGGGGTTCGCACTTATCATTTAACAATCTAGTTATGAGTCCAGCTGTAAGTAGGAAATGTTCAGAGTCAATGTTTATCCCCGAAATGTGCACTTTTCTGAAATGTCATATACAGATGCATGGGATCCTAATTCTTGGAAACCAAGTACTACTTGTCACCGTATTGACAACTCCTGCGCAATATATTAGGAGGAAGTAGTAACAGGTTGTATTTCGTGGAGGCTGTCCTCATTTTTTACTTTAGCATTAAAGTCCCCGAGAAGAACTTTGCTAACGCTTACTTCGGACAGGTTTCGTATTCCTCCAAAAGGGGGAAGAGTCTTAGTCTTCTCTTGTGGGTTATTTAATTTCATCAGTAAGAGCGTGTACGCATATAAGGCCTAGGTTTTGCAAGTATAATTATGTTTTACAGCCAGACATAATTTAAACTTTAACCGGACAAGTACAAGCATGCATATCCGACGAACTAAATTTTTACATGACCAAAAAGTACGGAAAAAAATACTACTATTTCCCAAAGGTAGTAAACATTTTTGGTCATTTGTAAAAACCGTACGAAACAGTACGAAATCCCGTTAATTCCGACGCTCGTCTTCAATGACACTCCTGTTTGAAGCTCGATAGGTAAGGCCAATTTGGTTGCAGCGCAGTTTGCTGTTGTTTATACGACACTACACTCAAAAAATTTATTAGTACAATGGCTACGAATGGCATTCGTGAAAAAAATATTCGTGCATTGTACTAATATTCGTAAAATATACGAAGTATTTGTACAGTGAAATATCTACGAATGCATTTGTAAAGTTTTACTAATAACTATGGTAGAATGCACGAATCTATTCGTTTAATGCACTAATTTTATTCGTAAACAAGAAGTTAACTATTTTTAGGAGTACATTGTACGAATTATTGTGTACATATAACTACATAATAACATTCGGTAATTTCTCGTACGAATGACTTCGTACTTTAATCTTTTTCATTCGTAGTATTTACTAATAAATTCGTACTATTTACTAAGTAAAACTAATATTAGTAGACAGAATTCATTCGTAGGTAGACTGTACGAATTATGCGTAGAATGTACTAATAACTTCGTACTTTCATGAAGTGCATTAGTATTATTTAATAATCATGAGTACAAAAAATAATATGTGTTCAGCTCTAAAAATTAAATGTATTCCATTCGTCAACACGTTGAAACGTGTTATTACAGATTGCAATATTGCAAAGTAATGGACGCGTGATACTTTTTTTTCGTACGGTGTATCTTTAAGATACAAATCTTGGGAACCAGACTTTTTTTCGAAAAGACGAGGTGAGTACCTAGACTTACATATTCTTATATACAAATAAAGCTTATTTTATATTTTACATACAGGATCCTGAAGCAGCAGAGCATTCATATGTGGGAATTTTTTACAAAATAAAAATTAATGTAAGTACAAATGTTTTTCGGAAGATTTTTAATGTTAAATGTTAAATTTATTTTCAGTGGCCCTTTGATAACAAGCAGTTTGGAAATATAATTTTGGTTGTTAATTATATTTATGAATTAATTAATTTATAAGATACATTTTAGTTTTTTTTTAACTTCATTTGTAATTAAAAATTAAATTATAAAATTAAAAAAACATGAATTATATAATTATTTTTTAACTTAAACAATACATTAGTTTTTGTTATTATTTCTTATAATGAATATTTTAGGAAATTTAGGAGTATATATTTATTTATGGTAAGTTCTACTATAATGTTTGTAGATACAATATACGAATGAATTACAAGGGCATTAGTAAATATTACTATGATATTCGTAGAATATACGAATCGAGCTGTACAATATACGAATGAACTACAAGGGCATTCGTTAATATTACGATGATATTCGTACATTGTACCAACAGTATTCGTACAATATACGTATGTTTTTCTACGAATACTAATAAAATATTAGTAAAATGTACTAATAAACGTCCATTCTACGAATACTATTCGTGGCTGAAAACCACGAATAAAATTCGTAGAATGCACGCATGAATTAGTACTATTTACACATGAAATTTTTTGAGTGTACCAGAGAGTGACATGATTCTTACTGTACTTGATAATGTAAACGGTTTTATGGGATGAATCTTCTTTCGCACTCGTGCAGTTGCTAGATTTCTAATAGATCTTGACACTCACAAATCCGCTAGCCCGGATAGTATCCCTACTATTGTTCAGAAGAGGTGTTCTTCAGCGCTGGAAAAACGACTACGTAAGCTTTTCCATCTGTACTACTCTACAGATCTCTTCCCCAGTGGATGGAAATTGCATTTGTCCAGCCTGTTCCTAAAAAAGGCGAATCCTCCTCCCCCTCTAACTACGAGTATCGTCCAATTACACATACGTCCATTTTTTCCAAGGTTATGGAAACGCTTATAAAACACAGATTATTGCACTTGGTATTTTAAAGGCATTTGATAGAGCTGGGCATTCAGCTCTCATATCGAAAATGCGTGTATTTGGTATCGATGAATCTATTCTTCGTTAGATTAGAAGCTTCCTTACGAAATGCTCAAAAAAAGTTGTTTTGAACGGATCCAAATCTAAAATTGATAAAATAAATACTGGTGTGCCACAGGGCTCTGTTTTGTCTCCGACACTCTTTCTTATATTCATAAATGATCTTTCGTCGGAATCTTCTTATCCACCTAATTTTTTCGCAGACGACAGTACCTACCCTCAGATTTTCATATTCGCTTTTAGATTTACATCCTTGTCCTTCGGATGTGGAATTTCAACGGCAGCATATTAAAAACTCAATAAATTCTGATCTCGATTGCTTCTTCAGATAGGGAACCATAAACCATGCTTCAAAAAACTTAATTCTGTCGTCAAACCGCAACCCACCCTCGCCTTAAGCAATTCAACCGTAATACTCGCGCTTCAGGGAATACCCATCAGCTTACCTTTAAGCCCAAGTTCGGGCGTACTGTTTTCAGAGGTTCTTTCCTTAGCTGCACTGCACGAATGCTTTACCCGGCTCAACATTTCCCGCTCATTACAATGTGCAGACATTCAAAACCAATGTGCATCGGTATCTTCTTTCTCATCCTATCCTACTTTTAATTAATTGCTTGCACTGTGTTTAACATTACAAGGATATTCATAACCCCTTGAGTACACGTACAATATAAAGAAAAAAGTGTTCTCAAGTTCCAGGTACAGACTCTCATTATCTTTCGACGTTCTGGATCTTGTTTCCATTTGAAGCAAACCTTTATCCAAAACTTCTTGTGCCTCTTTTACAACTGGCAATGTAGAGAAGTTAACCCAATGCCTCAACTGTCATTCCCCGGGAAAAAGTGTTCTTTTATCACCTTTAGGCCCGGATTATCTAAAACAAGTAATCCGAGACGAGGATATGAGAACTGCCGTTGGCACATAAAGTGTTCATCCGCAAAACATCTATTTTACAGCTATCTTCTGACCTCAGATCACAAAAGTTAAACCTAAAAGTTCGCTAACTGAAACTGAAGAAGCCTTCCGTTGGTTTTATCTAGAGAATTCTTCCGCTACTGTTGCGCCTTGTTAAGAGGACACTTTTATTGCAGAATCGTTATTAAATGAATAAAAATCTAGCCCTATTTTGAAGATGTTTCTGGATGTTTTTGAAAATTGTATACAGAGTACTACTTAGTCCAAAAGTCAAACTGTACAAGTCTTCTTGATCAAATATTTCTTAGTGTTTTCCACTTTAGCATCAAAGTGTGTCGCTCCATCACATATGTGACTGATTTTTGATGAGAGCTGCTAAGCCAGACGATCCTTCAAACAAAAGGATTAATTTTTGATTAAATAGGCATTTCGTAGATATAGGTAGATGTTCCTATTTGGTATCACGACGTACTCAACCCTTCTTCGACTAATTGCAGTTTTTAAAGGAATCCTAAAGGAAGTACGAGTATTTCTTTAGCAAAACTTATTCTTTTGCTATACAAAATACCATCAGTATTATTCACAGAAATTTCTATAATTCCTCTCTGGATATGCACACTTTCTGCATCTTCCATGTTCTTATTAAAAAATCTAAAAGCACACTAGCTATCTCGATAAAATCCCTCGTAAACCATAAAACTTTATCTTGTTTGATCAACCCGGTAGGTAGATCTACCTTAAATACATATACACAGCAAAGACCAACCAAAGAATTGCATAACCAAGATGTTTGCGGCTTCCTTAGCAACCACCTCTTCCGTAATCTTCATGTCAAACATTGCTCCATCTTCCTCAAGTTCAGGCTTTTTATTCTGACACATTTTCTATTCTCATCCTGATCAGAGAACAAAAGTAAAATAATCAAAAAAAATGGAAGACAGACGGGTTGTGTACACTTTTCCAGAGCAAAGCCGGTAAAATTCCTGAAGTAAATATTTAATAGATATTCTGACACAATGTTGAACTTACAGCACAAGGATCCTGGGGTATTCGTTATACCTTCTGTGTGGCAACTACCTTGAGAGCCCCGAACTCCTGCATCAATGCAGCTGCTTAGCTTAAGAAATGCCAGAGAAAGAACCAGGTAACTTGCCAACCCACGGGGTATAGGTACCGTTAGAAATGATATATATAAAGTTAAAACTGTTTACCTTAATTAAAACTTTAAAATTCTGCAAACGGCACAATCACATGCGGACTAAGTTTGCGCATACATACAAGCATATGCCTTGTCTTTGTGTGGGTATATGGAGATGTTTAAAAAATCAACACATAACTTTTGGGGAACATTCTGGTGCGGCGCTGAAGGCACTAAGGCAGAGGTGGTTTGCCCTGAAAAAAAGAAGCTAGCTCTGCTTCCGTTTATCTTTACAACCACTCATATGCAAGCAGTCATCATCTTGTAGCCTGGAAGTGAGTGTCTGTTCGCGAGTACAACTTTAACGCTGAGGCCCGCGCGAGAGCATGTCATTTTCACACTTCCATCTGTCTGCGTTTAAAGGAATCCTTTTTATTTTACTTTTCTAGGAAGTTGTTACGACATGAGAAGAGGCCCACCAAATGGTTCTAAAAGCCACATCATGGGTAAATGGTTCCTGCACGCGTTACCCCGAGAGTTTGCTCTTTTAAAAGTTTTTCTAAAGCCCTCTTTAGCCTCCCTTTTATCCATGTATGCAAATGAGCTCACGGATGAGCTCGAAAATTAAACATTAAGATGATGTCCCTTTACCTGGGCTTAACCCACATGCGGCTGACTTCCTGTGTCTCATACGCCAGTGGGCATCGCTGCATACGTCTACAACTAAAATTATTTCAAAGGGCCATGACGAGGATGCAGCTTGCAACTGTGTGATGATGATGAAGGCATTGCAGTTGTTGTTACGCGGTGTGACGGCTCCTGATGCGAGAAGGCTCAATTGAATCTGGAGGTGGCGCGATAATGACGGCTGCATCATCATCATCATCATCACCGCCGCCGCCGTGCTTAATGCAAATTTGCGTCCGTTTACCTGGCGTACGGAATGTGTACGCAGTAAGAAATGGGGATGCAATGGAATAATAGCAACACCACCACCCAGTAGCAGCACTAGCATAAGTCCTGAAAACTGTAACTATACAACTCTTCTTAGGGAAACAACCTCAGAAAAGGAGCAAGAGCGAGGAGCAGGAGCAGCCAGCGCAGCGTGATGATGGAAATTATGATGAAAAGGATCATGAGGGTTGTTACTCTCGTTAGAAGTTTTGCGCTTTATGGTTATGGAATTGAAACGTAAAATTTTCCTTATTTAATTGCAGGTATAGGTGCCTAAGTAGGTACAGTTGTTCGTCAAAACTGTAGTTGTAGTTGTAAGTAGGTATTTTGCTTGCTAACTGGTGGGTAGAGTTTTGTAGAACTTTATAACTTTTTTTTTGGATTATTTTTACGCTATGGTTAATTAAATGGAATTGTAAGTGGCGAAAAGACTTGAAGGCATACATAAGTTGCAGTTTTATAGTTAGTTTGTAGTTTTGCAGGTGTGTGCTTTGATGGTTTTGAATTTAAATAATTTATATCTATTGTCTATGGAAAGACTTAAGGTGGAATTCTCGGTAAGATTTCATTTAATTGTGAGAGGTTTTTCTTGAGCGTAGGAGTATGGCGAGTATTCAGTTCTTTACTCAACAATAAACGTCGAAATGGTTTTCATGATTTTGTAAAAGTAAAGTTGAGCAAAAGTATTGAGTGTACAAAACGTTGAATACTATCAAACGCATCTCGAATCTTTTATCCGATGGGATTTATCGCTCCGCAAATTGTTGCTGTGAAAATCCTTCTACAAGACTTGTGGAGGGAAAAGTTGATTTGGGACGAAGAAATTCTGAAAGAAATGTGCCATTGCTGGAAAGAGATCATATGGACCAACAAAAGGAACTATGAGTTCCATGCCTTTTCTGACGCCTCTGTGGATGCATATGCTGCAGTGGTATACTGCAGGAGTAAGAACAGGGAGTACGGGTTCTCCTATCAGGGTTTTGTCTCTTCCCAGATTGGAACTTTGTGGAGCCCTATTACTAACACGTCTAATAAATTTACTTGAGAAATCTGTACAGGATGAAGAAATATAAGTTTTTGCTTGGACGGATTCTTCAATACTGCTCCACTGGCTTTAATTTCCTGCGAAAAAGTGGTCGTTATTTATTGGAAATTGGACTTCGGAGATTGTATCATCGGTTCCTAACAAACTTTGGAATCACGTTCGATCTGCAAGCAACCCGGACGACTGTCCAACTCGAAGAATCCCAACATCTTTTTTTCCTTCGACTCGTCAAAGTGGAACAAGTGTCTTAGACTCATAGCAACATTGTTTCATTTTTACCATAACTTTCGCGTTGCAAAAAGACGCTCGAAATAATGAATTTCTATCCTTGAAAGAACTATTAAAAGCTAAAATTATATTGATCAAGTTTTGCCAAATGTTTTCCTTTCCGTCGAAAATCGTCACGTTGAAACAGAACAAGGAACTTTTAAGGAAACATAAACTTTTAAGTCTTGTTCCGTTCCTCGATTCGGATGGTGTGCTTTTAGTTGGTGGGAGTGTACAAGACTCTGTAAATCGAGTCGTTTGTCTAAACTAATTGTAAATTACATTCACGAATATTATTTACATTTCGGTGTGAATCTTATGATCGCGTTGTTGAGAAAACGATTACTACATTGTGGGATCAAGTAATCTAGTGCGCGAAGTTGTGCACGATTTTGTTTCGTGTTTCCGACAGCGTCACCATGCATTTAAATAAACATTCCTGCTGAAAGAATTTGGTTTTTGCGGCCGTCTAGTCGTCTAGTGAGGTTAGCTGCTACTATCCTGCTCGTAAAATGATAAGCCTGTCACGTGGTCCAAGCCCTAAATTTCTGAAAGCCTATATTGCTCTTTTTTGTGCTTTGTTACGAAGGGCTGGTTGGACCAGGAGCTGGTTGGTGACTTGACATTAAATGCATTTCTTTTAGCGTTGCATCGGTTCTGTGCACGTGGCGGAAAACAGATTTTCGAAAGATTTGGGAAACGTTTATTAAACGAGATGTACCAGTGCTTTTTAAGTCAGTAGACTCAGACATTGATCATTGATTAGATTGCCAAAGACAATATCAGCTGGATGTTTCTCCCACCTTCGGCGCCTTACTTTTAAGGCTTATGGGAAGCTAGCGATGATGTCGAGTCTGTAAGGCAGCATTTGGAGAGAGTCATTCACGAACATTAGAGAGAGCATATTTTGACGTATGAAGAAATGTACACTCTTCTCTGCGGGTGAAAATAAAAATAAATATATTTGAGACCCAGGCCCTGGCGTGACAGTCCAACGACAGCCATGACCTTTCGAAAAGTTAAATCTAAGAAAAGTATTTCAAGATATCTAACATGTACATATTGTTACTCTGTGAGTCGATGGCGATAGTATGCGAAAAGTTGCAGAAAAATACAAAAAAATTCAAGAAATCAAAATATTAGAAGTTTCTTCAAAAATTGTTTTTTCTTAAGATTTCCCGTAGAGAGATCGACGATAGATAGACCATGAAATTGTATCTTATGTACCGACTGAAAATAAAGATAAAGGTGGCTTTAAGTAACATTTAAGAGCGAGGAAAGAGGTTAAAGTAAAAAGGTGAAGTTACTGAAATGTGAAAACTGAATATGAATAAGACCTTCAAGTCTTAGAAATATTTATAAAACTTTCCAAAAGATTTCCGCATTGAAGAAACCTTCGAAATATCTTGATTAAGAGAAATCCTCGCAACTAAACCGGAGATATCAGCTATAGGCTTGAAAAAATGCTCTGATAGCTCATGTACCAACCCTAGCGAAGAATCGTTTCACCTGCTTCTATAGATATTGATTTCCAAGGAAGCTCCCTAACTCTTAATGACAATAACAATAGTGCGCCTTATAATATTTTAACTTATCCACAAGGGTTGATTACAAGGGAACATCTATAGTGGGCAATCAATACCTTCAAACCATACAAATCTGCATGACCAGGTGGCATTATACCAGAAAAATTCCAAAAGACCAGCGATATATTCTGAAAATACTAGAGATGCTCTTCAAAACCTGTCTTAATTTGGTCTATAATCCTGTGCTTAGTGGGCAAATATTCCATGGAGAACCAAAAGAACTCATACCTATTAGTCTATCATCATTCTTTCTCAAAACTTTTGAGCGACTGGTTGATATCCATTTACGGAAAAGCATTGATACTAGACTTCTACGGGTCAGCACGCATCCTGGAAAGGAAAATCGGTGGAAACAGCTCTTCAAACATTGGTAAGAACCATCGAACACTCCTTCCATCATAAAGAGTATTCTATGGTTGCATTCCTTGATATATAGGGTGCTTTAAATAATGTTGATAATCTGCAATCGCGTCGGCGCAGCGCTTTAAGATTCACCTCTGCTGGGTGCTGGGCCACAGAAACTTTTCAGGAAATCGTTAAGCTGACGAACTTACCAGAAGAAGAACAATGTTATCTTTATTGCCAAATAAGGCAAATTAGGGCATTCTAATCGCTACGTGTAAGCTTATGCTAAAGCAAGATGCTATACAGAGAACAAAGCTCAGCTGTCCGAGAAGGTACGGACCAATACTGGGTATGAAGAGCTTCAAATATTCAATACTGAAACTGAAACTGTTTGATAGGCAAGCACGCAACGAGGCTTGAAATTTATTCTTATGATTTCTGCAGAGCATTCTCCCTAACCTTCTCTGTACATGTCCTGCATTACATATCTTAAAAACGAAGACTCTATCTAGGAGATTTTAACTACACTAATCTTAGTGATCTGGCAAATATAGATATAGGCTATTTCTCTCTTCTCTTTATAAGGAGCTCTGATTGGTTCAACGATTAGGGAGAAACTCTCCAAGATTGAATGTGGTATCACAATGGATCAACTCATGGTCTCATTATATCGGCTCTCCTGCTGACAGCCACGTCAACCTAATCTATCCAAACCTTCCGAAAGATGTTGATGCATTTTCCTGAGCGAACAATTAGGAAGGAAACATCCAGTATGTGTGCTATTTATATGTGTGAAGCCAAAATATTGAACAAATTCATAAACGGACATCTTGCGAAAAATGTGTGAAGAATATAGTTCCAAAATGAAAACAAACGAAAAATGTCTCCTCAAAAGCTTTACTATCCCAAGACACAGTTGATAAATTTTTTGGGAAATGCCAAACTTATACTTTGCAAATTGATATTTCCATTTGCAAATTCGTTGGAAATCCTGCATTTAGAAATTTGATATTAATGTTAATCCCAGTTTTCGTATGCTCATTGAATATTTATTATTTTTATAAAGAAAGAAATCAAACTCAATAAAAAATCATTCTGTCTGCTTCACAATTTCTATATAAGTTCAATTTGTACCAACTCGTCTGAGGATGATTTATGGCTGCCTAACACCCGCACACACTTCCTTCACGAAAAATGCAGCGTTTTATTGAAAAATATAAGATATCCGCATTCACTTGAATAAACTATCCCAAAAACATAAGCCGAACTTCTTGTCTCGAGAAACTATAACGAAATGAAAGAAAAATGAAATGCGTCATTTACAATTCTGAATTTTCGTTTAATGTCAGCATCCCTGTGGAGCGTATAGTTCAGCTATTTTTTTTTTTTTTTTTTTTTTATTTTTTTTTTAAATTCATTTTTATTTTTCATTTATCTTACAACTACTTAAAGCTAGACAAAAATTCATAAAAACTAGCCTAATTATCCAATAACTTAAAACTAACTTACTGGCCCTATGCGGGCGCTCTAAGCTAAACTATATCTTAAATGTAATGCCTTTCGGCCTAAAAAACTATTTTTAATTCAAAAAAACTATATCTATTTTTTTTTTTGTTTTCTCGAGAAAATTTAAAAAACTCGGATTCTTTATCTTTTTATATTTTTTATATAAAACTTACAAACTAAAGTAAAACTAAGTAATAACTACCCAAACCAACTTAAACTACTTAAAATAAACTAAAACTAAACTAAAACTACTTAAAAACTAGAACAGCCACAGCAGCAGAGATTTTTTTTTTTTTTTTTTTTTTTTTTTTTTTTTAATATATGTACATTAGAAGAATGTACTCAATTTTTTTTTTTTTTTTTTTTTTTTTTTGTGCCACCCTGACTGTCCCTACCTAAGAATACCCTTAAAACTATGTAAGTCGGCCAAGACAACTGGTCAACTATCGCTATCAACATTAGACAACCACCAAAACTGGTTCTCCTGTTTTACTCTGTCTTTCAGGTCCCGATCGGACACAGTCCTACTGAACCGAAGTCGCTCAGCTCCGTCTTGTGCGAGGACGTCTCGACTATAAAGGAGCCGCCTATCCACAGCCCTACGGCCGACGTGGTAGATTAGCGGAACCGCCTCTCTATCCTGGATCAACCCTATACTATCTAAATAAAGGAATGCATTAGGTGCAATATGGCCACTTAAACGCACACTCTCGAAGTATTCTGTGTTGGGGTAGTAAGCCCCAAAGATTAAGCTATTTGCTGAGGTCATCGCTCTCGCAATGTGACTCCGAATCAGCTTTATCAAAAAATTATCTATTCTGTTAATGTTGGCTCCGTTGTATAGAGTCCCGTTGGAATAGTAATGTTTGTACTCTGATTCTGGTGTTCTGTGTAAACCAAGACAACGTCTAAGACACTGCCTCTCAAACACCCGAATCTTTTCCATTTGAGATGGGGCAACGTTGAACCACACCGGGCACCCATAGGCAATCATCGGCCGGATGAGGGCCATGTAGCAAATCACCTTCACCCTGGTGTCAAGCCGGCTGCTGTAAAACAACCGTTTTGTCAGGGCAAAGGCTCCCCTAGCCCTGTTCAGAGCAGCATTTATATGTCTGTCGAAATACAAATACTGATCCAACCAGATGCCAAGGTACTTTACCACACTTCTGTTCGCCAGTGGTTGCCGGTGCGGCCCTACGATCATCAGCTTACGCCAGTTCTTTCTAGTATCCCTAGGGGCTCTAGCCAACGGAGTCCTAAACAGAATCGTTTCACATTTCTGAAAGTTGATTTTCAACTTCCAGTCATCACAATATCGCTGAATCTTGTCGAAGTCACGCTGTAAGAGACTTCTGATAACCTCAACTTTTGTAGCCGTTCTGTACGCTATTAGGTCATCGGCATACGCAATTGCATGAGTTAGACTACTTATTAGATCGCTGGTGTAAATGCTGAATAGAATCGGCGAGTTCACCGCTCCCTGCTGAAGACCATTCTTGATATCGAAAATTGCGGTAGAAGTTACATTGCCACTTTTGACAACAAACTTTCTACCATTGAGCATGTCATAAAGTATATATAATAGTGGTTTACTTATGCCGAGCCTAGTCAATTTTAGATAGAGTCCCTCTAACCATACGGTGTCGAAAGCCTTCTCCAAATCAACCAGACAAGCACCTGTACACTGCTTTTTAGTTTTGTTCCATTGGATATCAGAAACGAGTTTAGACGCGGCATGAATGGTGTCATGTCCCGCCTTAAACCCGAACTGATTATCCGGTATGATATTATTGTCCTCCGCCCACTTGGACAGAGCTCTATTTATTACTTTCTCGAATACCTTGCTGATACTCGGTAGAAGACTTATCGACCGAAGATTCGCCGGATTGGAGTTGTCCTTTCCCTTTTTCGGGAGAGGATGAACCACAGCTGTTTTCCATCGCCCTGGATAATATGCATTATTCAGTGCGTTGTTAAACAGTGTGGCATAAATGTCAATTGCTTCCTTAGGTAGATGTCGAAGTACAATATTGGATATACCATCGACTCCTGTAGACTTTTTCTTCTTTAATGAATCGAAGATGAGCTGGAGCTCCATCCTCGTAACTAACAGGGAACCACTCCCCTCTTGCACGGCGATGGTGGCATTCGCCATGTTTTCTTCATTGAACCGGATGAAACCTAGGTTCTCTGATCGCCATTGCGTCATTTCATTACGAAGATAGAAGTGATGGAGTAGAGCTCTGCTTTCCAGGTCGTGGTTGGGGTGGATGCTTGCATTCACCTTATACACTTGCTGAAAAGCAGCCCCCACAGCCTCCACTTTCTCCAGCGGATCCTCGACAATAAAGAGGTCATCGTCCAAGACCGCGTCATCTGGATCTATCCCTGCTGTCAGAAGTACGTTTCTGTTTTCTGCCGTTCTCTGGAGCTTAAGACATGGAAGTTCGTTTTGATCATTCCGTCTAAATATCTTGTTAATTTGTGGAAACATACTCGGGTCGCTAGAGTTAACGGCCCGAATTTTATTGTTCCAATACAAATTAATAGACAACCTATAATTTTCTTTGATCAATTGGTTGATGTTTTTGATTGACGACTTCAGTGTCCTAATCTCCAGATCGCGTGAGTCAGTGAACCGTCGGTACAAGCGTTTAAGTCTTGTCAGTAGTCCACTTTTTTGTCTGTGTAGTGCATCAATTGTCGCGTTACGGTACATGTCGGTTACGTTACGTTCTCTGTATTTTGGTATAGTTCTGTTCATAGTTCGTAGGATTGTTTCGTCCATTTGTTCTAGGTATTGGTCAATTTCGTTGTTTGTTAAATTCCTGTTATTTGGTGGGGATATATTATTGGCACGAATTTCGCTTGCTAAAGCGTTGGTAAAGCGTGGCCAGCGCATCTTACTGTAATTGTAAGAATGCGCAGGTACATACTCCTCCAACTCTACAAGCTCGTTCGGCAACTGTATTACTGCGGCGAAACCACAGTGGTCGCTGTCGTAGTCTATCGTTTGTAAGCAGTTTCTTGTCCGTTGACCCACAGTGTTAGTAATTGTCAGTCTAGAGTCCTTTAGTAATAGATCCAGATAGGCACCGCTTCTTGGAAACGATGGTCTATCAGTCGCTAGAAGATCGATCATATATTCAATACTGTATTGACCCATCCAATTAAATAGATGGTTACCTCTCGGATTTTGTACTTGATTTCCCCAATCTATATGTTTGGCATTTAAATCACCAGCCATGAGATAGTAATTCTCTACCAAGTTCAGTTGTAGCACTTGAAAAAGTTTTTCGAGCTCTGTCAAAAAGTCAGTTGGCTGAGGTGATTCCGGAGCGTAAGTCGCGACTATAAACATCCGCTTCCCCTGTTGGAGAGGAATGCATACAATACACGCCTCAAGCAGCCGAAATCTGCGTACTTCACTATTGTATATAACTTTATATTTTATGCCTTTTCGTACAAAGATTGCGACACCACCTCCTTGAGTCGAGTTGGGCCGATCTCTTCGTACGATATTGTAATTATTATGTGTCAATTTATGTTTCTGACTTAGTTTAGTTTCACTAGCCATAAACACATCAGGACTTAGATCTTTCAACAATTGGAATAGGTTTGCTCTACGTTCGATCCTAATCAGTGAATTTACATTCACAGCAAGGATCCTTAAGGGCCTCTCCGGCAGCGCGCCCTTAACCTAAGAATTGCGTAAAGCTCGGCAAAACAGAGTAGATATGGTCCACCCTCTTCGCCTGCTCCGTTATCTGTTTTTGAAGACCTGCTATCTGACCAGAAATGGCCAGCAACATGCTTCTTATTTCGGCCTGTGCGTCCGGAGCCTTAGGCACGAGGGCCTGTGGGGCTGCCTTTGGCGCAGGCTGTACCGTATTTCCCCTTCCTGACGCCATTTGGGCGTAGGAGATTTGGGGATTAACGGGCGTTGTTGTAGGAACACGCGTAATTGGTCGTTTTTCTATCTCTGTTTGCTTTGCTTTTTTTTGTTTTATTTCCTGAAAGATGGGACATCCCCGATAGTTTGCGGGGTGCCCGTCCTTCCGGCAGAGTGCACACTTAAGTAGTGTCATGTCTTGGACCCTTTCTTGCCCTAACTTACATTCTCCCTGAATGTGGTTCTCTCCACACTTTACACAGCGTGACTGCATTTCGCAGTTAGCCGCGGCGTGGCCGAACCTTTGACAGCGCATGCATTGAAGCATGTCGCCGCGCCTCTTTAATTTATCCCAGGTTACAACCTGGTAGTTGAGGACGGAGATACTCCTCAAACTATCCAGTTTGCTAGTGGGTGAAAGCTGAACCAAGAAGATTGGCAACTTCCGATTCTCCCGTCTGGCTTTAACTGTGGCAAAAGGCTTGACTTCGATAAAGTCGAGATCGTCGCTCGCTTTTTCACGGAGCTCATTTAAGAGCTCTTGCGGTTCCGTGTAGGAATCTATGCCCTTCAACAGGACTGTTTGGAATTTATCTACTTTAGGTGTATAACTGAAGAATTCAGTCGTGGTAGCTTTTAGTAAATTTTTCACAATTTTATGCTGTTCCACTGTTAGGCAGTGGATAGCATGTCTGTTAGGACCTAGTCTTTTTATGGTAAAATTTTGACCTATGGCCGACTTACATATTTGAATGGTCTCCTTTAGGTCCATCTTATATACATTGATTGGTGGCACTTGCTCTTTCTTCTTGTTCAGTTGCTGCGGCTGTGGCTGCTGCTGTTGCTTCTGCTGCTGTTGTTTCTGCTGCTGCTGATTCTGCTGCTGTTGGTTCTGCTGCTGCTGCTGTTTTGGCTGTTGTTGTTTTGGCTGTTGTTGTTGATTCTGCTGCTGTTGTTGTTGTTGTTGTTTTGCCTGCTGCTTTGGCTTGTCTGTAAGCAGCGGCTGTTGTTGTTTTATCTGGGGCTGATGGGGCTGCTTGGTTGGCGGTTGCAGCTCCGCATCAGCACTTTTTTGTTGCGCCTCCTTTGGTGGGGCCTGGAGACTTTTTCTATTTGCGCGCTCCTGTCTCTCTTTTGCTCTGCGCGCCTCTTGCTTTTCTTTCAAAGCTTGAATCATTGAGGCAAGATTGCTTTGAAGGTTCTCAATCTGCCCCTGTACTGCACCAATTTTGGCTTGGATAGTCTCCTCTTCCTCTTCGTCTGCGGACGCCTCTGGAGTGGACAAGTCCACAAAGGTTTGACTATCGCCCGTGGTGTAGAGACCCTCTCCACCCTCGGACATATATGATATCGCCTCGTCATCATCGGTTGGCGAGGGATTCACAGTTTTCCTTGTGTCTGCTGCTGGTGTTGTTGCCTTTTGCGCCGTCACCTTCCCTTCAGCTTGCAGCTCAGCTTTGGTGATGGTACGACGCTTTACCAGGTTAGGCACACTTTGTACCCTCTTCCTTCTCTTCGTTGACGCAACGGCTGATGGTGCCGTTTCTACATCAGATGATGGTAACGCTATCGCATCAGTCGACTTAGCCAGGGCATCTTTTGATGTCCCCGGTTTTGATGCCGTTGATTGCTTCATCATTGGTCTTGATGTTGTTGTTGTTGTTGTTGTTGGGTCTTTAGCTGGCAGAACACCTTTCGATGCCCCCGCTTTGTTGTTGGTACGTTTTCGCTGTCTTTCCTCTTCTGCTATAATACTTTGCACTTCACTATTGTGAAAAAAAGCATCCAAAAGTTGTGTGCCCGACGGGGACTTGAACCGGTGACCTCTCGCACCAGAGTCCGCCACCTCTTCCACTGAGCTATACTCTATATTGGAATTTGACTGGTAAAGTTAGTACTTGTATGCACACCCGATTTTAGTTTAAGTCACTGTGAAAGTCGAAAGCGTCTACACTCCTCCACAGTACGAGATCGACTGATAGTTCAGCTATAAAAGTAAAAGGATGCACACTTAGAATTTTCGCAATTGCATTTTACTATTTTTCCAAAGAACAAAAATGCACACGAGCATCAAGGATATTATTTATATTTTTCTTCTTAACTTCTCACATCCTGCTATGATTCTATTTTAATATAAATTGAATATCCACCCTGTGACTGGTCCTGGGAAGGATGTGATGTGTTGTGAATGTGCACCTATGTGTGGAGCTCTAGGATATAATTCAATTTATTTTTGAATTCTTCACATTTGATGTACAAGGCAATTCATCATCGATTTAGCATATAGAAAAGAACGGTACTGTGCACGGGAGTTATGCTGTAAGTGAATCCCTTTATCATGCCATCAGTTTTTGGAGCAAATTTTTTGCCAAAACTGTTCAAGCTTGCATGACCCTGGGATAAGGCAAGTCTTTTCAGGCAACTAGCTTCTGCTGCAGCCCGTAGAAAGACTATCCCAAAATTCCCGTCAGAAAATTATCAGCTCAGTATAGGAAATAAGATGAAGTGAAGGATTCTTTGATATATTTATAGAAGATGACGAGCGCCAGGACCCACTTACCTTTGCTTATATGGGTTCATATTGTGGAGAGGGTGTATACAAAAGCCCGTGAGAAGGACTATTTAACACATGCTGATGATGACGATAGCTGACGGGGAGAAATTTAATAAAGTAAACGTGAAAGCAGCATGATGTGCAGTTATCTTTTTTTATGAGAGTGACTCAAACGGTACAGCTTATTATTCACACATGATCCGTAGTTGAGAGCGAGTGCATCCCAGAAACTCATTTGTCTTCGATGAAAAGGTGAACTCCCTTGACTGAAATTAATTCCATAAAGGGGCCAACGCATTCGAGCTCGGGCGAGATGGTGAATACGTGAAATAATTTATTGGTTCTAGGTACGAGTGTGTGACGTCAAAAGAGAGAACCTGCAGAGTAAGTTAAGCCATATTGCAGCATGCAATCTTTTTATGAATATTATCTGATAGATTGCTTATTTTTAATTAAAAAAATAAAAAAACAACAAATGAAGGGTTTGAGCAAAAGCTATGAACACGAAGTGTGATATAATAATCTGGACTTCCTATAAGCCCGAACAAATAAAGGAGTGTGTTTTATTAAAGAAGAAAATTAAACTTCTTATTGGAAAGAATTAACACTTGTTTTCC